>JACEGR010010170.1:0-20630 GCA_014170235.1 Listronotus bonariensis
GTCAACTGACCCTATCAGTAAAAAAAATTCAATGTAATATAACGTAATGTTTTTCGATACTATAAAATAAATATATATATATTTAATTATTTAAAGGAAATGATATTGGCTTTTTCTATTCTTTTTCTTTTTCTTCTTTCTTACTCTTTTGATCATTAACAACCTCTAATTTTAAAATATTGTTTTTACCTACCTAATGCGTAACTATGAATCGATCTGAATGGTTCATATTTATTTTCTTTTAAATTTAATCCCTTATACATCCATTGGTTTATGCTATTCACATCTTTTTTGAAGTTAACGGTTAAATATCGCGCTTATATTTTTTAGATAGGTGACCCCGCCCGGAAACATGCGCGCGTCATAACTTTTTTATTTCATTTTTTTTGGCGCACGCACGCACGCACATGAAACCCCGCGTGCCATGGCTTTTTTCTATTGTAATAGAAATTTCTTCCAAGTACAAATCGGACGGTGAAAAAATGGTATTTTGTTTTTGGTTTTTACCATCCGACATGTTTCTTAAAAAGATTTATATCAATTTAGAAAATATTAATTTAAAAAAAAAAACAATGGCACGCAGTGTGTGTGTGCCCGTATAGCTGCGATGTTTAATGCTTAACTTCAATAAAGATGTAAATTACAAAAATCCTTTGATCTATAACAGTTTGAAATTCAAAATAAATAAATAACAAATATCGGACATATTATAACCCCAAATGAATCTATAGGTACTAAAAATAATTTAAAATTGCAAGCAAACAACCGTATACTGAAAGTTAAACTAAAATCCTTTTTCAATAATTTTTTTTTCGGTTAGTATAAATTTTGATCCTTGGGCTATTCCCGACCTTTCGTCAAAATTTCAAGTCAACTCATGCCGGACCAATAAATTCCGAGGGGAAATGCTTCATTTTCTGTACCATTGGTATTTAGCAGCAAGGGCGTAGCTACGGGTCGCCCTCACGTGTGTAAGCAAAAATATTTCATTGTTAATTGAAAGTGGTACCCATTTTTTGCTTTTCAAAAATGTTTGCTAGGAACGACATTTATGTAAATAAGATAAAACAATGTTGTTTAAAAAGTAGGGACCTTTTGTTAAATTTATTCTTTCTGCTCTTTAAAAATTTTTGATACGAACGAAAAAAGATAATAAGAAAAACAATATTGTTTTAAAAAAGTGAGTTTTTCTTTTTTTTTTTTTTTTGGTGTTTAAATTTTGATAGGAACAAAAATCCAAAACTAGTTTTGATACGGGGAGCCCCTCCAAGGCACGCTACGCCACTGTTGTTTAGCAGTTTTGTATAGGTGGTGTGGGGATAACCAGAGCCGGATCTAATGCTCTAAGCAATCAATTCCTGTGTGGCCCCCTAGCTAAGCTATCGACATTCATTTAGCGTTTAAAATTTTTGAGGGGGTAAAAGAAAAAAAAGATCCTCACGTTTTGAAAACACATACAAAATTAATTTTGCATTGAACATTTTTGAGCGCCCAAGAGAAGGTCCTCACCTGTATAAAAACACATACAAAATTAATTTTGTTAGTTTTATAGTACCCCCACAACGTGATGCCCTAAGCAATTGCTTGGTTTGCTTATAGGCTAATCCGGAACTGGGGATAAATTCTCTTCTTTTCCTTGAATTCAATGCTGAATACTGATACCAATAATAATAGCTTTGTTCGCGGGTTTGATTCTGAACGGGGTTCTGGGACTATTCGCATGCGCAGTGAAAAAAGCAGCGTTCGCGGTTAGTAAAATCCTGAATTTTTAGTAACAGTTCTATGTTCGCGGGTTACAATGGAATCAGTTCGTTACCGGTTCGTAACCAGCTGCTTTGCAGTCCTGGGATTTTTGTTGGAACTAAAAGTGCAGTTCGGAATTTCATGCGCATTGTCGACATGGTCGGCTGTTTTCTGTTTTTGTGATACAGAAATAAACCGTTGTATTATTGTTTATTTGTTTCCGCCACTTTTTATGCGGGTTAATAATATACCTGTTGAATATTTTTTTATATATTTTTGTGATTCTGAGCGTATATAAACAAAGGACTTTTAATTGTATTTCGTATGAATGTATGTATGCAATAAAATAAATAAAGATTTAATTAAAATCTATAGACAATATTACAAGATTTTACCATTTCTTGTTGTTTGAATTTTATCTTTAGTTAAATACAACTACTTATGTTAATAACGAGAGGAGGAGTGGCTTTCGACAGTATAACAATTTACCTTGTTGTTTGAATTGATTTTTTTTTGTATAGTATCCAATTTAACCATGAAAAATCCTAACCAAAGGCTAGGTTGGAATACATCCTCAGCTGTATAGAAAATCGTTCGCGGTAAATAAAAATTCCGAACTAATAAATAACTAGGCATGTGCTTTAAAACAATTCTAAACCAGTTCGGTTCTGGTTCAGAATCAGTTCATTACTAGACCCGCGAACAAAGCTAATACTAGAATTCGTTTCTGATTTATAAATATCGTCTTATTTGATACTTTTTAAAAAATAATACCATCGATATCCTAAAGAAAATCTGATGCTCAAGGTCTAATTATTGTGTGATGCGACTCCAGATCTATTCATTCGGGTTTTTGTTTTGACTACATACTTAACTGTTTTTAGATTCATTACATCGATGTTATTATAGGGAACAAAATAATGAATTCAATAATCTTATCACCTCAACACTTTGTTAGCGGAAAAAATATAAAAGAACGCATTTTGTCCATAAAATAAGATGTTATTTTAAACTATACCTTGAACTCTGAAATGAATAAATAGAACAGATGCTTAATTATTCTTTAAAAACCTTAAATTTTATTTTGCTTTTTATTTTTTTGATAGGTAAATATCATATAACAGAATGCCGGGCGAACTTTAGAAGGCAAATTAATGGTGTTTGTTCCTGGAATAATACAAGTTAATACTATTGTCAATTATTTGGTAGTTTTTGTTACTTTTTTAATATTTGGGATGGTGTGGAAATGTCAGTCGTACCCCCAAGACCGTACCAAGTTTTTTTTATATATTTTTTTCTAAATAGAGAGACAAGACATAAGACTCACACTAAATATACGAGGTGTCTTTAAAAGGTGCGAAAAATTGCTACCACAAATTCCTAAGACTAAAATATGACGATCAAACCCAACTTACCTTAGTCCAAAAGTAGATGATGTCGGAGATACAGGGTGTCAAAAGTTTATCCTGGTTTTAGTTTTTTACAAATAATGTTGTTACTTATAGGTGTATTGTCATAATATTTGGCTGGAGAGAGTATTGAGGGGCCAGAAATTAGAATGTTTTTTATAATATGTTAGTATATATAGTCCTTTTAAAACACGTTAGCAAAATTTTAGAACATAATTTTCAGTATTTCTTATATTACATAGTCGGTAAGTCACTATATTCAATGAATTTTTATGTACCTATTCAAACTTTAAAGGCGTTTTTCTGACTAAACTTTATTTTAAAATTGGCGGGCACGACAACTCAAAAACGTTTTTAACCGATCATCCTGAATTTTTAAAACATATTTTTACAACAGTTCTTTATATGTAAACCTACAAAATTCAAAAAAAAAAAAAAAACTTTTTAAAGACAAAACGAAGGAAAAATTGAGCTAAAAGTCATTTAATTTTTATCAAGCATTGTATTCCTCGGATTTTTTTTAAACTTTTTTTCGGTTGACTGACAAATTATGACATTAATTAACACAAAAACAGAACCAATGCTAGAGTGCCCGCATATTAGTTTCTCTTCGACCTTCCTAACAATTTACCGTACAGCCGTCATTTTGAATTTTTAAAATGAAAAAATTTATCTTATATTATTTTAGGATTTGAGTAAATTTCATTTGTGAATTATATGTAATTCGTTTTTCATTAAAAAAAATCATGAAAATCAATAAAAACTTAAGCATAGGTATAAAAACGCATTTATAGAATAGAATAGATTAATAAAGTTGTATTAATCTTTTCGCTCTACGATTTTTGGATAATAATAAAGCACTAAATTTCAAAATGACAACGTAATGTCACGCTAACTAGTATTTTTATTGTTGTTCATAAATATGAGGCGAGAATAATGTAACAATTTTTAAAAATATATTAGCATCTAACTAGCAAACGGGTTAACCGTTAAAATCTAAAGTTTTTACCATGGACGTAGATTTGCATGCTTTTTAATAAACTTCAATAGAATTTTTCTCTAAAATAATTAGGGGAGCCAATAATTGACCCCATTAAAAATTACATGGGATTTCCTATATCCCGCCCGGCGATGCATCACCCGGTATATATACAGGGATATTTTTAAGTTGGTTTTTTTCCTTTAAACTCTGTATAAAATGCTAGATTATAAAAACAATCAAATAAAATTATGTCTGTCCAAAAATGCTTTTTTATCATAACTTTCCTACCATTTTAGATATTTTCACATTTGGTACACTTCTTTTAACCATTACATTAATTTTTTGTTGTAAAAGTTTTTTAAAGAAAAATTACTAGTAGCGTTTGAACAAGATTTGTATTGAATTTTTTGAAAAAAAGTACGCCACTGCTTTTTCTTTAAATAAATATTAATTTTTAAATACTTACCTATATAGGTACTTTCGGGTGAATTATGTTTTATTGATATTTTTTCGTACGACGAACGGTTTTTGTTTAAAATAATAAAAGCTATTTTGATGCCTGGCAATTAGCTAAAATCTGATATGGTGTTTTATATGTAAAATTCGTTTTTGTCTAATTTCGTATTAAAGTAAGATCAAATACTTACATTACTACAATTTTTTAATGTCATTAAAAAGTTTTTTCTCTTAGAAGCTATTGCACCGTCAAAAACCTAACTTACCTACCATTAAAAACAAACCATCACAATATTTTAGCGATTTTGCCGTGCATCAAAATTACTGATATATTTTGAATTATTCTGTTATTATCTTAAATTTTATTATAATTCTATTTTGAGGTATATACCTAATAATTATGATTCATTGTTTCACCTTTTATTACTGTAATACAAACTCTTTGTAATGAAAAATTATTTTCTAGTTATATTGGACGCGCAGCGCGAATATATTGTGATGCCAATTTTGTTATTATTGGGTCGGTGTCGCTTTTGGCTTTTTGTCAGAAAAAAATTTATAACAAAAAAACGGTAAAAGATAGAAAGTTAAAATTTTCAGGAAAAATTGGCCACTTAATGAAGCAAATGTCGAAAAAATTTCAAAACAATTGAAGAAAGTTAAATACAGGGTTTGGCAAAAAATGTTACTTTTCAAAAATCGAGGTGAGCGTAATCAATTATCTGTCCAGGGTTTTATTTTATCGAAACGAAATTTTGCACACAGGTCAGAAATGGTCCCGTTCAGAACCCTATTGTTTTTGGGCTCATTCCGATAAATAGAAAAAAAGTTATTAACGTTTTTGTAAGAAAAAATTGACCGACTTGAAGGCTTAATAACTTGAAAACGGTTTCATCAATCATCACTGGGATTAGTGGGACATGAAAGGGCCTCTTTTAGACTCAAAACGCCTAAATGGTCTTCTGTTTAAAATGTTTCATTTTCTCTGAGAAATTTTTAAATGAAAAAAAATGAATTGAAATTTTTGCATGATTTTATTTTTTTCTCAAAACTGTGACCTTGAATTGAAAAAGCACAGACGTCATTGGATTCTTCTCAAAAAGTTCCATAAAATGAGATATTAAGCATAATTTTACTATTTATACAGCGTGTTTTATAAAGCTTGAAAATTTGGATTTTTTTGTTAAAAAATGGGATATTTTTTTACATTTAATTTTATTTTAAAAAAACTCTTTAAGCTAAAATTCTGAAATAATTCTGGCATAATGTTCATTGTTTGAACTATAACCTATCAAAATTTTAAGTCGCTAGGGTAAATACTTTTAAGAGGTTAGAGGTAGTCAGGATTTTCAAAAAATCGATTTTTTTGCATTTTCTTTAAGTATAATATCTTAAAAATATTCTCTGAAAATTTAAAGTCAATCCGATCATTACTTTTCGAGTTATTCGACAAATAACAAAGAGCGCTCGGGCACTCCTAAACGCTCGGGAGCAGGTAGCTAGCGGCAGCTGCAAGCAACCGGTTACTCGGGTTCTATTGTCATCCATGAACGAAAACTTTGATGTGTGTAGTAGTACCTAAATTTATATACACCCTACTTATGTATTTACAATTTCTAGGAAGTATAAGTGCAAGAAATTCTTTGTTTTTCGCCACGTCACTAGTATGCCTGTGGCAGTTGCGGAGAGCAGTCGATAGTTGTGCGTTATTAAAATAAATTATTTTTTAAGTTATTTATTATGGGACGTGATACGAAAAAGTTTCGAGAGAAGTTCGGAAATCTGAAAATATCCGTAAGTCGTATTCAAAGAAACGAAAAATGTATTTAATCCAAAAACGGCGGAACGTGATGAAAGTGTTCGGAGTACATCGTCTAAAAAACTGAAAAAAATACTGAAGACGATGTACCCGAAAGTTGCACTACTGAATTTCGAATAATTAATTTTATTACGGTATTCACTGCCATTTCTGCTCTTGTGAAATGTAAAAAATGTGATGGAAACATTGAATTTCTAACAGCTAGTACACGTGGGCTGGGATTTAAAATTGTAGTTTCATGTAATAACTGTGACAATGAATACATTCCTTCCTGCTCTTTCATTGGGCATTCTTATGAAATAAATAGACGCTTCATTTTTGTGATGAGAATACTAGGGATAGGATACGAAGGTTTATGCAAGTTTTGTGGCCTGATGGACATGCCGGCTTTTTAGATAAAGCTACGCATACAATATTATTGAAGCAAATTTTAGATTGTGGTAAAACCGTTGCAGAAGCCTTGATGAAAAAAGCTGTGAATGAAGAAAAAGAAGGAATTAGTGAAAATGAAAATAAAAATGATTTGACTGTATCGGGAGATGGAACCTGGCAAAAACGGGGATATACATCGGCATTTGGAGTTTCTTTCATAATTGGCTATTTTACTGGAAAGATTCTAGATATAAACATTAAAAGTGCTTATTGTAAGCTATGTGAATATTGGAAAAAGAAACGAAGTACGGTTGAGTTCGAGGAATGGTATGAATCACATGAAGATGAGTGTAGTGCTAATCACAAGGGGTCTTCTGGGAAAATGGAGGTGGATCCGATGATTGAAATGTTTCAGCAGTCTGAAACAAAACATGGAGTTAGATATGCAAACTACATTGGCGATGGTGATTCGAAGACCTATTCGGGAATTATAAAAGCAGATCCTTACAAAAATACAACCGTAAATAAAAAGGAATGTATAGGCCATGTTCAAAAGCGGATGGGGACTCGACTGCGTAAACTGAAACTTCAACAAAAAGGTCTTGGTGGTAAAGGTAAGCTTACAGGAAAAGTAATAGACAAATTAACTGTGTATTATGGTTTATCAATACGTCGTCATTGCGATTCTATCGAAGATATGAAATCTGCTATTATGGCAACTTTCTACCACTACGGTTCGACTGATGAAAATCCGAATCATGGTATGTGTCCAAAAGGCGAAGATTCTTGGTGCTCTTACCAGCGCGCTGAAGCAAGTGGAGAGCTTGATACTTATACTCAAGATTATTCTCCCTTACCTCCTGATGTTTTAAAAGCTATTAAACCGATTTACGACGATCTCAGTAATGATAATTTACTTTCAAGATGTGTAGGTGGATTCAATCAAAATAATAATGAGAGCTTCAACCAACTAGTGTGGAAAATATGCCCAAAAACCATGAATACTAGTTTTACTATCGTACAAATTGCTGCATACATAGCTACATGTATATTTAATGAAGGTACAAATTCATTATTAATGATTATGAATGCCCTAGGACTTAATTGTGGGTCTAATTCTCATCGGTATGCAAAAAAAGGATGCTGCACGTGTGAAAGTGGCAGATCAGCGCGCCAACGACAATACTCGGGAAGGCAGAATGCTTCGTAGGCAACGGCAAATTGATGTTTTGGAAACTTCCACAATGGCTGAAGAACTATTATATGGCCCAGGAATAGATGACTCAGTGTAAGTGATTAAATAATTCGTATTTCTGTACGTAAATCTAGTGCGAAACTTTAAATGCGTTTTTCTCAAAACTATGTTTTTTGAACTGGTGACAACTGTAACTTGAAAACCGCTCAGTAGATTTTAATGAAATATATACAGCTTTTAGAATACATAATAAACTCGGGCCTGATCGAAGGATTTTTTTTTCAAAAATTTCGATTTTAAGACCAATTAACTGTTGACTTTTTCCCAAAAATTTAGAAAAAATTTTCTGAGTCCGCCATTTTTTTAATTTTTGAAAAAAGAAGCTTTGATCAGGCCCAGGATTATCTATTTATAAAACTAATTTTTCTTATCCGATTGATTTTAGATGAATCTCCAAGGACTTATCATTGCCACCGCAAGGACCTTTTTTGGACTGGGTCAACAGAAACAGCTATAACTTTGGAAATTATAAATTTTTTTTTCAAATTTTCGTGACTTCAAGTCAAAACATTGTATAATAAGGCCATATTATTACTTTTGTAAAATAAAATGATTTAATAGCGAAAAAAATTACTGAAAATTATCATTTTTTCGTGTCTCTGACTACCCCTAACCCCTTAAAGAAATTAAATTTTTGAATTTTTGAATTTTTCTAAAAAGTGCCGACTTTGCCCTAAAATTGTTGCTTTATTAATTAAAATAACAATTTAAAAACCTTTACGCCATCCTACAGATCGTTTAATTGTCTTTCAAAAATCTATTTACAGTTTTTCTCCACAACACTTAGATATAGGTGAAAAATAGGTTTCAGAAAAAAATACAAATTTTTGCCCAAAAATCGCGATTTTCTTCGTTAGTCAAATTCGCACTAGGAGGCTTTGGCGATAGTGTTTTTAACCCCCGATGGAAATGTACAAGGCTTAGTTAAAATATAATGAGCTGTCAGTTGACTTTTGACTTCGTCGAATTTGATCGGTTTTTTCGTAATATTTAAAAAATACAGTACCTATACAGGTTGAAAATAAGGATTGGATCGGAAAATATGGAATTTTTTACGTCTATATCCTGCATTTTACATTAAAATATGCCCGATTTCAATACAAAATCCCGCTAAGAAATGCTGCCATGGTGCATGTACAAGGGATGGTCTAAAGTATATAATTTTGCTGTACGTGCTGCCAAGTAATGATCGGGCGGTCGGACCTTTACCATAGGTATTATACATGCGTATGTTACGGGGATATAATACCGAATGTTTTAAAAGAATAAATAGGGTTTTAAATTTAATACATAATACTGGATGTTACTATAATACAGAAGACATTTTATACAGGATGTCTTATATAATTCTGGCCAAGTTAGTAAAAAATAGTAAGTTCAAAAACTCCGTTATATACATGGTTTTTTAAAGTTTTACTTTTAAAGTAAAAAGGGGATTTAAGTGCTTTATTATGTTTTATGTACAGGGTGTTTATGTATTTCTGAATAAAATTTGTAGAGTAGTAAAAATCAGTAATAACAAAAACCCGCTATGTACAGGGGTTTTTAAAGTTAGAAAACTTTTATCGTAAAAAGATGGGGACTGATGTAGTGCTTTGGGAAGTTTTATGTACAGGGTGTTTACGTATATCTAGCCATAGTTAAGAAGCACGTTCAGTGACAGTTCTCATATCGAAATACCACTTCATGTGATACTAGCGTTTTATTGTGGGAATAAATTCGTTATTGCTTTAGGTAAGCGATTTATTCGAAATTTGATGAAAAAAATTTATTAAGGGTTTTTTTATAATTTTCGGATGACGCCGATCAGCGTCCTGTCACGTTGTCAAAGTATATTAGCATTTGTATTCGCATGACGCTGAACTGCGTTATAAATAAAAACCAATAAAAAATGTAAAGAAAAAAATTGCATTCAAAAACAAAAGCGTTCCTAACCATTATAAAAAAAAATATTATTGTAATTACATTCTACCAAAAGCGTTACATTTATTTGTTATGCCACTCCTCAAAACAGGAAGGGCATAAAGGTGGTTTTCCAACACATCCCTTGCATCGGAAACTGGTTTCGCGGCGTGTGTTTTTCGTAGTACATAGTTTACACTTTAGAAAACCAGACTTCTTTTCAGACTTAGGTCCTGGGACTCCAGGGATTTTCTCGGGCCAATGACCTAAGTTTTCTTCTGGCACAGAATTTTGAAATCTTCTGTTACTGTGTCTGCTTGTTCTGACTAAGCTCTTTGTCTCGATGTTTTTGGGTAGGTTTATAAGGCACTTGATCAAATTATCCCTGAATTAAAGATAAGAGTATTTTCTCTTATCGCCTGTGCAGTACTTTCTGTAAAGATAGAAGGCATTCCAAACTGACACGTCCAATAGATGGAACAGAACTTTTTGTACCATCTAAGCGTCTTGCGTGGAGAAGAATATGTTGAAGTCATTTGATCGCATCTGTCAATTCCGAACATGTGATCATTATATGTAACTACTTCTTCAGGCTTCACATATTCTTTTCCAAACTTGTTTGTCGTTGCTATCAAGCGTGGATCGTTCCGAGTTGTAATCACGAGGACATCTCTCTTATCCCTCCATTTAGAGACATATACGTTTCCTCTGCGTTGCCAGACATGTTCTCCCTTTTAAGGTTTAGATGCCACAACTTTCTGGGGATTTTTCTTTCGATTAGCCCTTAGAGTTCCGTTTGTGTGTGTTCTTAACTTCAAAAGCTTCTTTGATAACTCGTAGCTATTGTAGTAGTTGTCCATGAAAATGTGGTGTCCTTTCATAAGATAGGGCTTCAGCAGTCTTAGTACGAGAGCGGTGGTATGACTGACACTATTGTCAAGTGCTGCAGCCTGAGCACCACTATACATCTCCATATTGAGAAGATACCCATCTGAAGTGGTTACCTCGAATGATGCCATATCTACTTTTCTTGTTTTTTATATACACTCGGAATCCTAATCTTCCACGAAAATGTAGGAGACTTTCATCCAGAGAAAGTTCCTTGCTTGGACCGTAGACGTTCTGGAATTGGGCTATCAACAAATCAAGAAGGGGTTGCACTTTGTCTTTCGATCTCGAACCAGGAGGTAAACAGCAGATAACTCTGAGAATTTGTTGGAAGCGCCTTCCAGACATGGTAAAACTGAAGACTGGGTGATAATACAACGGATCTGAATAAGAAAAGTCGCGTTTCATATATTTTTTAGATATCTGGCCTTGAAGCAAGCATAAGCCAAGAAATTGTTTTATTTCATCAATTGAAATAGGGCGGAAATCTGCGTCTCTACAATATCTTGTTTTTGGCCTATTGATGTTTACTAAGCTATTTCCATAGTCATTTGAGCATTGTAAAATATATTCTTGTATTTCAAGAGTGAAAAGCTTTTCAAAAACCTGAATTGGACTGGAGTTGTTATCAAAGGTGATATTCAAACAGTTGCTTCATCAT
This sequence comes from Listronotus bonariensis, assembly GCA_014170235.1. Lineage (NCBI taxonomy): Eukaryota > Metazoa > Arthropoda > Insecta > Coleoptera > Curculionidae > Listronotus > Listronotus bonariensis. The sequence continues at coordinate 11,488 of JACEGR010010170.1, forward strand.
CAAAATCTGGTATATCTGTTGTAGTATCCTCCCAATCGCTGTCTCCATTGTTTTGATCTTGCTGCACAAACACTGCCGGTGATGAACTTGGGTCTTGATCAATATTAGGTTCATTGTCAGTTTCCGAATTGGTGCTCAAATCTGCTTTATCATTCTCCACATCTGACTCTGAAGAATTTTCACTTGGTACATAGTCCTGATCCGATCCATACTATCCATCATCCTTATATGGATCGGATTCTTCATGTTCAGATCCAGAAGATACCTCGTCAAATAAACGTTTCAATCTGCGTTGCTCCCTCTCATAAGGATCGTTTGTATAACCATCTCCATCTATCTGTAATTCAAATAAGGATTGCGTTATTTATAAAATTGTAGGCAATACAAATTTATTTCATAACCTCAAAAAATATTTATTGTAAATTGTGCAAATATTACACTAAATTAATGAATTGAAAAACATCGAATCGATTGTAAAATCATAATAGATCAAGAATATTATTATGTAGGTAGGTACTTACTTTTTCTGTTGCTCAGACCAAAAAAAAACTCTTTATAAACAAACTCTATTTATAAGCTGACTTACTCTGATTAGCAATGCTTTTCGAATGGCACTGAGACGCCGTACGGCGTAATGCGCGTCAAAAGCCAAGCTTATCGAGAACAGGTGGTTAGGATGAGCGGGAGGGGATAATCAGCTGATATATGACACTACAGTATATGTGCTCTCATGATACGGGACAGTAGAGATCCAAATAACATTGGCTGAGATGCTTATTAGGACGCCGTCAGGCGTTCTGTCGCCAGATGATTTTGAATTTTCGACGCCATACGGCGTCGTGTCACGTACCTAGGGAAGCAAGATTACGCCGTACGGCGTCAATATCACTGAACGTGTTAACAAAAATATTAACTTAAAATTTATTCTAAAAAAACTAATTTGTAGAACTTAACAAAATAAAGTAAAAATTATAGTTTATTTAGACTACAAAAGACAAAACAAACATTTAAACTTAATGTTTTTCATTAAAACATTTCGCACACATTTGCGGCTGCCCCGGGCACTTTTCGCAATAATTGTATGTTAATTTCGCTTTGGATTTTGCAACAATACGTCCTGATCCTTTTTGTATTTTTGCATAACACACCGAACACCTGCGGCGGATTTTTTTAATTTTCCCCGACTCTCACAAGTAAATGGTGATATTCCTTTTGTTTTTCTGGGACCTGCTCTTTTTCTTCTAGACCTTTAATATCAAGTAGATCTGCTGCTAAAATGACACGAAAAGCACGGATTTGGATCATCTTGTTGGTGTTTTTTTTTAATAGAACCCAGGCATTTACTACCGATAGTCCCAGGAGCATATGCATGCCTAGCTTCTTATACCATTTTATACCCTTTCGAAGCGAAGTGGCATAAGAAGCCATCTGATCTGACAAATCGATCCCAGCTTTGCCTTTATTGTACGCCAGAATTGCAGCTGGCTTTTCTTTTCGCTTTCGGGAGTTTCTTTTTTCTTTGCTGGAACCGGCTCCTCTATATCAGAGGAGGCTTCTGAAGGGTCGTCGGAATTTTCTGATTCCATCTGGCTTTCCCGTGGATATCGCTATCATTTCGCACATTGGTAGTACTGGAAGTACTAGCTATGGCATCGTTGGGTTCCTGGGTATCAATTGACGGTTCTTCAATAATCCTGGGATGAACTGGCATCATAATTGGGGCATGCTTTGTTGTCAGCAACCTAACATCTCGCGTGTCTTTCCATTTTAAGACTACTATTCCGTTTTCGTCTTCGCGGGATACCGCCTCTCCCCTTTTATCTTGGCTTGAAGAACTTCTTTTGGGCAATTTTTCTTATTTGTTCTAAGAGTTCCAACAACATGTGTGAATTTTTCAAGAAATATTTTAGCTAACTCATAGCTCGTGTAAAAATTATCTATGTATAGAGTTCGTCCTTGATAAAGAAGATTCTCGCATAACCTAGTCCGACTTCACGTTGCCCTGTCGCTGACTTTCCAGCGTATACTTCAAGGGCCCATGTATAACCCTCTCTTGAACATAGCTTAAATAATTTAATACCATACGTTTGGGCCTTGTTTGGTATATATTGCCTAAAAATTAGGCTCCATGGTACTAATGTTTCGTCTATTACTATATCTTGATTAGGATACAATAAAGATTGAAATTTCTTTTGAAGGATATCCAAAAGAGGTTTAATTTTTCCTAAACAATCACCTTTTTCAATAGTTTCATTATTGTTGAAATGTAAAAGACTTAGCAGCACTTGATATCTGTTTCGCGACATAGTTGCTCTGGGAATATATTGACGATAAATCCCCTTTCTCGCCCAATAATTGGGTAATGAACCTAGTCGTACCAATCCCATCCAAAGGGTTAACCCCAAAAACGTTTTTATTTCTTCGGTATGCGTTGGTTTTCATTTCCTTATTCGCGCATATTTTTTTGCTTCCTGGGAACTCCTACGACAATAAGGTTTATGACCTCATCATCGACGATATGATAAAATGTTTGAAGAGATTCGGCCCAAACAGTGGAAGATGCTGGCATTTCGTCAACTTCATTCTGGTTATTCTCTTCAGTTCGAGCCTCTTCCGTCAATAACTCTTGAAGAGCGTCTTAAATAACTCTTGAAGAGCGTCTTCAATATCTGTGGCGTCTTCGATCTCCTCTTCATCGGATGACTGAAATCGATATTGTGTAACTGCGGGCTCAGGGTTAAAATCTGGATCCATGGTGGAGTCATCGGAATCAAAGTATCTCTCGTTATCACTATCGCTCTCGTTATGAATATCGATTTGGGATGCTTCTCTCTCCAGTTCAGCCTGTGTTAAAGGTCGACGACGCTTATACCTCTTTTTACTGCAGTTCGTTCCATTTTAAAGCCTTAAACCTGCAATAAAGAGAAAAAATATTTGTGGATCTTATTTAAGAGACGTGGCCACCAACTTAAATATCACCTATTTATCCTGGGGGCCACGTCGCTGATATATGAGAGACACAAAAAAACAAAAATAACAGCTTTAACCTACAAAAAAACAACAAAAGTATCAGAAAAACCTTTATTTTGGTTAAATAAATACAAATATTGTAAAAATTTAATTTGGCCCCTGGAGCAATTTTCCCGATTATAGCGTGGCACGCAATATGTTAAAAGAGAAAATTAAAGCCGTTCAACATGGATGTGACTTTCTTTTTTACCTTGATGCTTCGTGCACATTTTCCTATGGGAGCCCATGTCTCTGGGCTTTTCACATAATTTTCATATTTTTTACGCAATTTTTTCACATTTTGTATCAGAAAATTCCATCCACACTCTAATAGGTATTTGTCCATCCTTGTCATAATATATTTTTCTTAAAATGCCGTTAGTTCCATTAACGATACCATCCTGAGTGTCTATGTTATTAGAAATCATATATTTGGCGTCCACTTGTAAAATTAGTGAATTCATTAATTCAAATGATTCCGATTTCTTTAAAGAATTAGTATGTTTTAAAAACAATTGCCGTAGTTTTTACAAACAGTCTCCTTTTACAATATTTTTAGCAAGAGTAATAGCTCTTTCGGTGTTAGATTTAGCCAATTTCAGTTTATTAAAACGATCGACTTCTTCGTTGCTCTTAAAAAGATGTATAATGTTTTTAGGCAAATCTTGTGTTCTATTTTCTCGAGACTTAATTAATGATATATCTATTGAAGTCATAGTGCCATTTGCCATATTATTAAGAGCAATTGCAAAATAACGATCGTTTCTTTGTCGCATAATTTCAGTTAATTCAAAAACTTAAATTTGTCCCATAAATATGTTCCGCAAATATTCTGGTAGGGATTATCATATAGTGAATAAAATATCCATTTATCACCCACTGGAGGCAATTGTCGTAAATCTCCAAATAAAATTATAGATCTTCCCCAAATATTTTTTCTGACTTAAAAATTTGCTGGAGTCTTTGATTTATATAACCAAACATTTTTGAGCCTTCCATGGAATATTCATCAATTATTATGGCTTTTAGTTTTAGAAGATTGGAATAAAAGGTATTTACAGTATCATGACTTAAAGGTACTAGTTCTTGGATTATACTGATTGACAGGTAAATAAAAAGCCGAGTGAAGTGTTATTCCTCCTATGCCAAAGGCAGCTTTTCCTGTCGGTGCAGTCAATAATACTTTAATACTGTTCGCGTTATTTCCAGCAGTCGAATTAAAATGTCGCAATAGAGATTGATAAACAACGGAGATAAGTCTGCTTTTGCTGACTCCTGCCCCTCCTACGATATTGTAAGTTACCTCACCTCGTTTTATGATGAAAAGAATATAATTTAAATATTCATACTGCTCAAAATTTAAAGAAAATATTTCTTCTTAGGCTTTGTCGGTAATTAGAAAAGGAGTGGGGAATGTTTGTTTTTCCATGGTCTTTTTAATGGGTTCCGTACCATCGCCAAAAGGATTATAGGTTGGTTCATCTACGCCATAAGGTAAATATTGCTCGTCTAAATCCGTATTTATAAGGACATTAAAAAATTTTTGTTCTCGCAATTCAGCTTCTTTCAGTGCTAGATCCAACATATCAGCATCTACAACATTAAATTTATCCCTGTTTTGTTGATCGTTCTATAATAGACGGTATATAACATCTAATGGTCCACTGATTCTATAAGAGCCAACTGGTTCGTAATGTTAGCCCTCTTGTTATTTCTTCGAAATATGTAATATGCAGCAAATTCTGCTAAGCAAATATCTGACAAATTATCTTGACGTTGTGGGTAATAGTAGATTAAATAGGTTTCATAAATATTGATATCATCAGGATTCTTTTACTTCAGTTTTTGTTACGATTTTAGCATTTTAGCTCTTTCGTTGCTCGGCCTTCGTGTTAATATAAACTTTACGTGTACAAGTCTCATGCATATGCAGTTGCAAAACAATATACGCCGCCTCTTGGCAACTGATTTCTGATCTGTCTAAAAATGCTTTAGCTAACTGTTTTAATTGGTTCTTTAGATCTATATTCCCTTGTTTAATATCAGCCATTACGTCATTCATAAGTTTAGAAACTCCTCTTTCTGATTTGTTAATATAATTGACGATGTAAGTTATGCATCCGTAAGGATCCAATATAAACTGGATATCCATATTTGATCTTTGTAATTTAAATATGCTTTCATTAAAGTTGTTAATAAAACAATCTTTTGGCGATCGTTTTAATAATATGCGTTGGTTTCTTTAGACACATTTCAATCATGTTTATATAGTCTGCTCGAGACATTTTAATTTTATCTAAAAATTCTTCAAAGCTGATGTTTAATTCAGAATTTTTATTTAAGAAACTAGTTACGTCTGCATATTTCTCTTTATATGGTTTCACATCAATATTATCAACCTTTTTAGGTGATACTATCATTGTTTTATCTATTGGTAAGAAAGGAATATTATAACGACAGATAAGTTTTCCCTCGTACTTCCCTCTTACAAGATTTGGAGTGGTGATGTTTTTGATATTTAATAATATCTTGAACACTTTCCAATTGACTATTTGATGTAATATATTTGTCTATAAAATCAGTGCAGATTGGTAAACTGGCTGAATTATCTGGATTATATGGCGGCGAATTCTTTAGCCATAGAAGGGCGTGTACATGGGGAGAACCACGATGTTGAAATTCAATTCTGTAGTAATAATGTTCTATTGGATGAGCTTTGAAAGGACCCTCTGCACTCTTCATATATTTAAATAGTAATCGAAACCGATTATCAAAATAGCGTGCACAAGTTATAGGGTCAGATCTTATAAGGCGAACTTTCTCCTCAAAAGGCAGTTCTAAAGCTTCTTCCTCGGATATTTCTTTATGGTCTATTACTGATACCAATATGACAATTAGTTCTGGCCAAGCTGCCTCGGCTGCTGTGATGGTAATAAATAAAGTCGGTAAATTAAATTGCCGAATCATTGATAAGAGTTTACTCTTTTCTTTTTGCCAATGAGCAGGAGCACTTCTAATGTTTTTCAAAAACATAAAACTAACGTCTCGTTTAATTAGTTGGTCCAAAATTTGCGGTTGTAACACTTGCCCAGCTGTATATTTGCCTAATTGGTTTATTTTCTGTCTCATGTAAATTCCCACTGCATTAACGACGCGAAGTAATTGCAGTTTTTTGCACATATAAAGTAGGAAATCAATGCGTAGAACCTACGATCTTTCAAGCTACTAATAAGTATCTTAGCTTCGTCACGAAAAGATAGTTTTACATAAATTTCCTTTTTATTTCCACAAAATAATGTTGGAAAGGAAAGTTCGTCCGCATATTTGTCCATCATTAAATGAATGGGTTTGTTACCTTCTCCAGGTGCAAACGCAATATTCTCTAAATTATTTTTATCAAGTAACGTTTCTTGACCTCCAGGATTCATTTGTTCGTTTAAGTTTTCGATATCATCAAAGTCGTCGCTAAGTAATGAAAAATCACTTATACTACTTATTGATGAATTTGAATTCTGGTCATCTACTGGACTTAAATGTTCTTTAGAAATATTAATACTGCTTACAACTTCTGGATAATTCAAGGAATCTAATTTTATTTTGGAAATTTTGTTACAAAGTCTATTCAGTTCATGTGCCATAGTTGGAGGAAAAAAGTCATCAACGTTAACTATTTCGGCAATGCCTCTAATGTCACCAATAGTCATATCACTTAGGTTATTATTTTGAGTTGTTTTACTATATTCTACATTTTGTATTGATGTATGCGATTGGTTTTCATTTTGACATTGTTTTTTATTAAGTGCAGCGTTCATTTCTTTTTCCCAATCTTCAGATAATTTTATACCTTCGGATTTATATAAGGGTTGATCTAATAAATACCGTAATGCCTTCAATACTATGCCTGGACGTATGGTTTCATATAAGAAGGGTTTGTTATATTCCATTTTTCTTTTAGTTGTACTTGTATCGTGTGAGTGTCATCAATATTTCTTGGTAAAACTTTTACCGTTGTATCTATGTTCATAGGAACATTTACAATTTGTCCTCTGATACTACATTGACGATCATAACCCAATCTTTTAATTTTCATTGTAAACTGGTCACAGAATTAATCGGCGCAGTAAATTTTTTGGCAATTTTCAATAAGCTGTAACTTCGAAACAACTAAACGGATTTGGTAATTTTTTTACGTTTTGTAGATCAACTCTTATACTTTCGACTGCTTTTTGCCGATTTTTTGTAAGCTAAGATTTTCTATGATATACAGGGCACAGAAAAAGTGTTGCAGTTTTGCAAAGTTTCATCGTACTCCCATTTTGCTAAAACATTTTTTTTCACTAAAATTATAATTTGCGACTATAGCTAGGACTAATATCTTGCGACGTATTTGGTATTTTTTGATTGAATTATTTAATTTTGTATGGTATTTATGAGAGACCCTGTATGTTTCTGTAAAAGTTAAACCATATTTTTTTATGCATCGGAAAAGTGTTTCTCCGAATTTTTCAAGGTAATTAAGTTATGTTCAGAAAGTTCTCAAAGAACTTCAAAAATACGAGTTTAAATAGAAATCGATTATCTTTTGTTTCAGAAGACTTATCAAAAAATACCAAATAAGTCCCGAGATATTAGTCCTAGCTATAGTCGCAAATTATAATTTAAGTGAAAAAAAATGTTTTAGCAAAATGGGACTATGATGAAACTTTGCAAAACTGCAACACTTTCTTCCGTGCCCTGTATATCATAGAAAATCTTAGCTTACAAAAAATCGGCAGAAAGCAGTCGAAAGTATAAGAGTTGATCTTCAAAACGTAAAAAAAATGACCAAATCCGTTTAGTTGTTTCGAAGTTACAGCTTATTGAAAATGGACAAAAAATTTACTGTGCCGATTAATTCTGTGACCAGTTTATTTAAATTTTTCGTTACGTACGTTAAAAATTATGTTATAGTTTTGGGAGCAATATTTAGGTATTTCCTTTCGACGAATGACACTGCAACAAGATCTATAAAATAGATAGAATTGTCATTGGGTGTAACTATATAAGTGTAAAACATTTAAGGAGGTGATGCCTCATTGAAAAATATGAAAAAAGTTCCTATAAACATGGGTCCGAAAATGCATACTTTCCAAGATACAGGGTGTTAAACTTTTTAAATAAAATAGGTTTTTGTAATTATCCTGAATACCCTGTAACCGATTTTCTTGAAATTTTTCAGTGCTATTTCTAGTAATAAGGGTCAAAGAGTAGTGAGATGGGGCAGTATACGGATCTGACGTCATGGGGTCACTTGGCGGACGCTGACGTCAGCTCTCTGACGTAGGAGTCTGACGTAGAAATTTGTCGTTTAGGATGACGTAGGAGTCTGACGTAGAATGTTTGACGTAGAAATTTGACGTAGAATGTTTGACGTATTTGACGTCGGCGCCAACTTGAGTGAAAAGGAACCTCAGCGTCGCGGCGGTGCGTGGGTGCGATCCTGTATCGGCTTCCGTTTTTGCGACATATATAATTGTTTCGGTTTCCTTATTTTTAACAAATATATATATAAATAAAATTGATGTTGTTGTTGTTTTTACAAAATGCTTATCAAGCCACTTACTTATTTTTCAAAAAAAAAAGTATGCAATTTTACTATGAAAGCAAAAGTTTTAAATTAATAATGTAAAATATTTACTTGAATATTAATTTATTTAAGAAAAAGTTAATTTATTGTGTAGATGTGAGCAATTTCACAGGAAGATAGTGTGTAAAAATAACTTAGTAATAACCACTAAGTTACAGTAATCAAAAAAGACATCCTGTGTGGTTGGAAAAAAACGCGTACTTAATGTTAAGTTTTTAAATCTAATTTATTTAGTATCAATCTTTCTTCTTAAGGTTATAAGTTATTCCAGACAAAAAATGGCAAATCTACATTTTTTCTGCCAAAGTAAGTAATTATGTTTTAGTTATGATTTTAAATATTAATAAAATATTTTCCTCTTTTTTAGTACCCCTTGTGTTGCCGACGTGGATAAACAGTAAGTGTTTTAATAGATTTTTTATCTAAACTTTTCTTCCACACCGAGAGATATATTGTTGACATAACCTTAAACTTTTTATGAGTGGAGTATTGTAAAAATATCGACAAA
>JACEGR010010171.1:0-20626 GCA_014170235.1 Listronotus bonariensis
GGAAGCCTTTCTGTAAGTGAAGGATCATTAATGAGACGAATAGCTCTTCTTTGAATAGAATCAAGAATGCTTAGGGTTGTGGGGGACGCCATGCCTCAGATATGAGAACAATATTCCAAGGGAGGTCGGATTTGGGACACGTATAAAGTGTATAAATTAGAAGGGGAGAAATACTTTTTGGCTCGGAAAAGAAATCCAAGCTTTTTGAGGCTGCCGTGGCTATGGATACAATGTGTTTATGCCAGTTAAGGTTACTCAAATGTGACGCCCACAAGATTGAAGGTGTCTTTGCTCTGTAAAACTTGGCCGCTCATAAGTAGAGGATGAGTATTTGATGACTCTTTTCGCGACAAGGAACATGGATTGTGTTTTGGATGCATTAAAATGGACGAGATTTTGGCGCCCCAATTCAATATTAAATTAAGATCCTGCGAAAGAGATATCCGCATCGCTCTGCGTTTGTTTTCAAAGTTAGGTTTAGAGATGGGTTTAGGAACCTGAAAACTGGAGTGAAGGGTACTGTCGTCGGCGAAACTATGAATGGAATTAGTTGTGGACGAGAGAAGGTCGTTGATGTGAAGAAGGAACAATGTTGGTGCCAGAACTGAGCCTGGAGAGACTCCAGCATTCACTTGCGAAAGCTTGAAGAATGGCCGTCCACAATAACTAGATATTCGACGATCAGATAGATAACTAGAGAGCCAAGTACAAAGTTTAGTTGAAGACCATAGAGGAAAGTTTATCAAATATATAAAAACGGTTTTACTCTTATTGATATCCCTGTACATTAAACCTTGTTCATATAAATGAAACAAAAAATCTTACAAAACTTATCGTAAACAAATAGCAAACGCACTGCGAAAACTACCTAATAACGTCTCGCACAAACATATAAAATGAGGGTGAATTTCTGGGAGGGAGGTTTTGTTTCTGCAAAGGAATTAAACTAACGGTGCGACATTGGGGGCTGGAAAAGAGAAGGAAATAAAAATGGAAGCCTTAGTTCGTTTGGATGCCATTTTGGATAAGAATACATTTTTATTATAAAAGGCGAATAATAAGATGCAAATATATTTAATTATTACCTATTTTTTTTGCATTAAATGTACTTAAAATAATTAAAAATAAATTAACAATACTTTTACCTAAAAAATCGTTTTAAACAACAGTTTAATTAAACTTAGTTCAGCTGCCATAAAGATTAGAATTTTTTAGTTGGTTCGGTTCAATTTGGTTTTATCGTATTATTATATCCACGTACGTCATAAAAAAATCTTTTTTACCAAATAGGTATAACTCTAAAAAAGATTTTAGGTTTTACTTGGCCCTGAAATTTACCACTCTATATTATAAAAAATAGAGACGGTGACGTGTTACAAAATAAATTTGAAAAATTAAAGGTGACTACCTGTTCTCAAATAAAGTAAGTTTGTTTCACAAACATGGGTTAAAATTTAACCCGTACAAAGATTTAAAAAAATAACATTTGAATTTTAATCTTAAAATCTAAAAAAATATTTTATTTAAACTACTAATGGTCCAAGAGCCCGTAAGCGGCAGACCCTCGACATTTTGTAAAAACTGAAAGTTTGACAGCGCATGCTTCCAACCCAGCAAGTAGCGATAGGAGCCTATGGAGTCAGACCCATAGTGGCTTTGGCAGGTACTCAGGTACTAAAGGTTAATAAATTAAAACTTAATTTCTGCTATTTTGTAAAAGCTTAATTTTATATTATGTTACTTTGAGTACGTATTAGAAGATATCTTCTTAGTAGCCAGACGGTTTTGACAATTCCATTTTCTTGGCAGACAAATATTTTAGGTGGCTCTATGGTCCGAGAAAGTCAATATTCCTGTTATTTATGAAGATATAATAAAAAATCTTATATAGGATTTGTAGGGGTTTCAAAAGGCATGTCCCAAAAATATTTTGATGTATTCAGGGTGTCCAAAAAAAAAAGGTATTGTTAAAAGGTGTTTTTTTATTATTGTTTTTGGAACACTCTGTATACATTAAAACATTTTACGGATGTGCCTTATGAAAACCCTACAACTTTTATATAAGACTTTTTATCATATCTTGTTAAATAACAGAAATATTTAATTTCATCGGACCATGAAACCACACAAAATGTTTATCTGCCAAGGGGTACTTGGTACTGTCAAAATAGTCTGGTTGCTCTAAACAAAATGAGGAAATATCTTTCAATAGGTACCCAAGTAACCTATATAAATTGAACTTTTACAAAAGACAAGAATTTGGTTTCAAGTTATTAACAGTTAATACCTGTACCAGTACCTGCCAAAGCCACTATGACCTAAACTTCATATTCTTGCATCGTATAAATATATATATATTGTAACGTAGGTTTTCACGGATGGTTGAATGTACAGTGGTATTTTTCCGGTTTTCAATCCGTTCGTTTGTTGGACATCTTTACGACGTTTCGCCAACATCTCAGTTGGCATTATCAAGTGTTGACCAAGTCAAGCAACCGTCAAGGAAGCAACACTTGATAATGCCAATACAGAGAATATATATATATATATATATATATATATATATATATATATATATATATATATATATATATTCCTGTAAGTTTATTATTATTTAATCGGAAAACTTATAATAAAAACCACTACAAGTACTTTTTTCTAATGTAAACTGTTCGCGCAGAGCGGCAATGCTGTCTCTAGTAAGCATACGATCTAAGTATTTAAGCTTATGCAACTCTAAATACTAACAAGACTTAACTGAAGCTATAAACAAGGAAGTCGGTTAATAAAATTTACGTAAGTGCCTTTAAAATTTGAGGAGTTCCCTTGCTTTCCATTGTTCTCACCATCAAATCTTACACTCTTTCGAATAAAATAAGAATTTTTAAAATCGCTCTACAATTAACGGAGTAATAGGTGTACATAGGCACATAAAAAATGTATAGTCGTCAGTGGCGTAGCCAGGGTTTAGGGGCGGGAGGGGCAAAGTCCTTTTGGAGTTCCTTTTAATACAGGGTTTTGTTTTTTGTAACCGTTTATAAAGTTTCCGATTTTACATGGGATAGAAAAGCATCGAAATATTATTAAAGGTTTATTTAACGAGCCCCTGCGCAGAGCAACAGCTATTTTTATCGTTTCTTTTTTAATCTGACTTTTTTGGAAGAGGCATTATGTTTGTGCAAAAATTAATAATTTTTCTATATTTTTTTAATTATTCGTTTTATCAATAAAATATAAAAAACAAACAAAAAAACTTTCTGTCAATACTAAACAATATTAAATTTAAAAGTAAACCTATGCACATTAAAGTCTTTTATTTTTACATTTCTTTATGATATTTGCTTCATCAACCGGCTGTTGTAATTGAAGGGTTTTTTTTTCTAACAGCCAATGTCAAGTTTTTAATTTAGTCAGGATAGTAAAAAACAAAATTCTATTAAGTAAACCTATATGGTTACCTTTATATATTTTTTGTAATATGTCTGTAAATATAGATGTATTTTGCGCATTTAGATATACAGGGTGTCCGGGAAAATGTGGGAAATCTCTCGCACACGTATGGAACAGATGAAAATAACACGACAAGTTCCTATAAAATTTTTCCGTTTAAGCCCCCCTGCGGAGATATGATCCCTTAAAGGGGGCAGCTAGAAATCGATTTTTCGTGAATAACTTTTAAAGCGCTCTGTTTTGATAATATTTTAGTACGATGCATACTAGTAAAGACCTCTTAAAATAGTGCCCTTGAAACTTATGTCGCTTCTTTAGTTTGCCAGGGACGGACTAGTTTTCGCACATTATTGATAATATTTTTACGCCCTGTATGGTGAAGACACAAAAAATATGTTTTTGGGTAGTTTAAACATTTTGCTAAAAAAAAAGGTACTCTTGTTTAACATCGATAAAATGAGCCGTTTTCGAGTAAAAAATTATTTTAACAACATTTGCAACAAATTCCTGACCTGCTACGAGAGGACTTCAATACTGAATCAAAAATTACAAATTACATCGAAAATAAAATATTGTATTATTAAACAAAAATAAACTCTTATTGTTAAAATAATTTTTTACTCGAAAACGGCTCATTTTATCGATGTCAAACAAGAGTACCTTTTTTTTAGCAAAATGTTTAAACTACCCAAAACATATTTTTTGTGTCTTCATCCATACAGGGCGTAAAAAATATTATCAATAATGTGCGAAAACTAGTTCGTCCCTGGCAAACTAAAGAAGCAACATAAGTTTCAAGGGCACTATTTTAAGAGGTCTTTACTAGTATGCATCGTACTAAAATATTATCAAATTATACAGAGCGCTTTAAAAGTTATTCACGAAAAATCGATTTCTAGCTGCCCCCTTTAGGGGATCATATCCCGCAGGGGTGGGCTTAAACGGAAAAATTTTATAGGAACTTGTAGTGTTATTTTCATCTGTTACCTACATTACGTGTGCGAGAGATTTCCACATTTTCCCAGACACCCTGTATATTTAGAGGTTCTATAAGCATTAGTTTTTTTTGTATATTAGGACAAAACTTGGCATTGGTACTATGCACTACAAATGACATTGCTAATTTTTTAAAAAACTCTTTAATTCTTTAAATAAATCAAGAATTTAAACTTGGATTTATGAAACCTGCAGTGTTTTTGGCCGTTAACAAACGTGAGGCGACAAAATAGGTACTAAAAACAAAACTTAATTTTATTAGCAGCTTTTGCAGGACTTTATAATCGTGATGGTATATTATTGATAGCCATTCTTTGGTTTTAAAAATTATATAAAAACTGAAACAGAAAATATTTTTAGAAAATAATATTTTATTGGCAGAGAGGCGTAAAGTCATAGGGGCGGGAGGGGCGACCGCCCCTTGCTCCCCTGTGGCTACGCCACTGATAGTCGTCGTAGTGCCTTTTTTGAAGTAAGTTAAAAAGTTATAGTAAATTTTGATTTTCCCAAATTTCCCGATTTTATAACCTAAAAACTTACGTAAACCACTCTGTTCCACCAAATTCCCATTAAGCCCACTATAAGCCTGTAATTAATGTCTCTCGAACCCGATAGACTCGCCGGCCAATCAGAAACTCTCCCCGTATAATCACCCCCTTCCGTCCCCTCGTTCCCGTTTCTGTACCGGACATGGCCAGCTCGACCGGACACGCTAAAAACAGATTGCCTAATCAATTCGTTGTGTCCACGGCTAACTTGGATCAATCTAAATTAATCCTCGATCGGCGTTTTCCGCTTAAGCGGGGCAGTTAAAACGTTCGAGCGCGTTTTTGGGGTCGTTCGGGGGACGTGGGGGTCCTAGATTGTCTTCCGGTCTTTTTGGTTTAATCAAAGGAAAAAGAGAATAAGACAGGGGCGTAGTTAAGTAACTTAAAATTACTTTCCTTATTACCTTTGTTGGAAAAATATACACATACCTATACAGAATTCATTTTAACAGCTAATAGAACTTATAGAAAATAATTCTTTTTCTAAAAATCGGTTATACAGGGCACGGGCGTAGATATTATTTTCAAATAATTATATCTAAATACTGGGACATGGGACCCACACCAAACATATACCAGATGCTAGTGGCCTTAAGAAAAAACATTTTAATTTTAAAATTTTGCTAATAAAAAAGTTGACCAAGATTCAAAAGCAAAAACTCTTTTTGTGCTTTTTCGCGAAGTGTCAGTCAAATTTCTATACAACAAATTTTAAATTTTGCAAATTATCTAAATTTTTCAAAAAAATCCAGTTAGATTATTTTACTACATATTTCTCATGCAGAAATTTTTGCTTGATGCTTTTTAATTAAAAGGAAAAAGGCCGTGTTCCTCTTATGGCTACTAGCATCTGGTATATATTTGGTGTAGGTCCCATGTCCTGAGTTTTAGATATAATTATTTGAAGTATTCATGTCTGTGATACAGAGGTGTTTCCTTTTAGCGGTAAAACTTTGAGGGCTTATTCATAAGGTAATTTTATAAAAAAAGTTCTTAAAAAACATGGGTCCTGCAAATGTCTCGTTCTTAAGGTACAGAGTGTTAAACTTTTTTAAATAGTTTTTTAAATTTTAAAGTAAAATTTTTTGACGTTAGCGGTATTTGTTATTGTTGTTACCCAATTGCTAATAAGAAATTATAACACCTTATTTTGAAAGAAAAACTCAATGTTTCTTGTATTGTCTAGGAATAGCAGATTTTATTTTTTTACGAAAAACACGTTAAAATATTTAAAATGAAAAAATATTTGCTTAATTTAAAAGAAAATATAAAAGATTGCACAAAAATCAGTGGTGTACAAAATTTTTGTCAGATGAAATAATTTTCGGCTAAATAAGCCCCTTATTGTTCTTAATAACACTGCCAAATATCATGAAAACAGACAATAAATTTTTACAATATTAATAAAAAACCGTTTTTATTTTAAATTAACACGTTATTTCTTGGAGTTAATAATTTTCGGGATCTTTGTTTATATAAACTGTTTTATTAGAGCAAGTTTAGAAATAAACCCTTACATTTTTACCTTGATTGGAAGACACCCTATATAAAGGTTTCATAATAGGACAGTTGTTAGGAATTCTTATAAAAATGTAAAAATGTAATGGCAGGTAAATTATTCCTTCACATGGTTTCCCACACATACTATTGTTATTATTATTAGTATACTTTTAGTCAATTTTGTTTGACTTTTAACCTCAAATTCGGCTATTTTTCCCCCTCCTAGTTTTTCATCCTGTTAGACATCTTCCGACGCCGCTAACAACCGCTGTGAAGTGCTGTAAGACTGACGTCATTGATTTGTCAAAAAAATGAAAGTGCTTACAGCTGCTGTAAGCAACTAACAAAGAAAATATCCCTATAGATAGAAGCGATGCAAGAATACGAAGTTTAGGTCATAGTGGCTTTGGCAGGGCCATCTAAATTAAGTGTCCATCATTTTGTAACTTCGTTATTACTCAAAATATGAAACAGTTTGCAAGCATTTGTTTGCAAGGCCTACTTAATAATAACTTTAAAAAAAAATAGAAAAAAATGCAATTTTTCTTTTAACTAAAAATTAAAATATGACATGTGATACATCGTTGAATTTGTAATAAAAAATGGGATCAGATACAGGGTGTACTTTTTTTCGAGCCATATAAAAAAATAAAGTTGATGATGGTTTCTTGAAAACAAAACGTCGGGTATAAAATCTAAAAATACCATTATGTAGTAGCTAAAAAGTGCCAATGAAAAAGTGTTATTAGTTTTTATATCTCTCCAAATAAAGTCAGAAAAAAATAAAATCAATATAGTCAAATTTTTGTTTCTGCCAAATATCTCAGCAGGCGATCAAAATTTTTCAAGTTTTTAAACGGCATGTAAATAAGCTTTAAAAAACACAACTTTTTTCTAATTTAACTAAGCTGTATCTCCAATAGGTACTGAGATTCCCATGCTTAGGATCCTTATCTGAGACACCCTGTAATTAGCACTTTGAAAATTACAAGTTCACAAAGGCCGTTCATTTTTTGAACGGAGTAATATACACTTATTTTTAGTGAACGTTGTATTTATTTGCCAAAAAATCTTACATGGATTTAAACTAAAATGCCAATTTACATAAATCAAGGTAGGACATTATAAAAAAAGGATAGAATATAATTTTATAACTTTAAACGAAAACGATCTCCAACCAAACCCAATAACGAAACATAAACAAAAACAAGTTAAGCTCCTTTTCCCAAAAGCAATCTTTATAAAAAAAAGTCCCAATTTTTTTCGACAAACCGAGGCACGGGAGAAAGCTTTTTGTTGTACTGGACATTTTAATAAAAATAAATATTATTTATTATATTTAAAACCGCATAAAATACAATTTTATTAGGCGTACAACCTCCTTTCTTATAATGATAGTAAGACAAAGATGGAAACACCCAGATTTGGACTCTAATTCTACCCCATTTTTTCATAGGTCGCCCGGTGTTTAAATATCAAATTTATAGTTGTTTGTTTTGACGCATAAACACTCTTGACCCTGTGTATTTGTTTAATAAATAATGTTTTGACCTAGAATTTGTTTAACTTGCAGATTTAATCTTTGAAATTATTACATTTTGTGATTTGTGGGGAAGAAAATAATTTTATAAGTTTTGAATGAAAACGATTTTCAACCAAACCTAATAACGAAACATAAACAAAAATAGATTAAGCTTTTTTTCTCAAAGCAATCGTTTAAAAAAAATTTCCTAATTTTTTCGGCGAACCGAGGCGCGGGAGAAGGAATATATGGAATCACGAAATTGCCGCTTTCGGGCATTCGACAAAGGTTTTGTGCCTTTGATAATTATCTGTATCTTATTTTCGCAATCGGATACTGGACACTTTAATAAAAATAAATATTATTTATTATATTTGGAACCACATGAAATACAAATTTACTTGCTAATAGTATACAAGATGTACAAACTCCTTTCTTATATTCATTAGTAGCAGTCCAAGATGGGAACACCAAGATTTGGAGTCTGTTTCTCACCCTTTTTTTCCTAGGTCGCCCGGTTATTAAATATAAAATTTATGTTTGTTTGTTTTAACGCATAAACACTCTTGACCCTGAGCATTTGTTTAATGAATCATGTTTTGACCTAGAATTTGTTTAACTTGCAGATTTAATCTTTGAAATTATTACATATTGTGATTTGTGATTGTCTTTCATTATATATTGTATAAGTTTAAACGAAAACGATTTCCAACCAAACCCAATAACGAAACATAAACAAAAACAAGTTAAGCCTCTTTTCTCAAAAGCAATCGTTATAAAAAAAGTCCCAATTTTTCGGCAAACTGAGGCGCGGGAGACGGAATATATGGAATCGCGAAATTGCCGCTTTCGGGCATTCGAGAAAGCTTTTGTGCCTTTGATGATTCTCTGCATCTCATTTTCGCGTATGTGGGAATCGAATTTGACGGGACGGAGCGTTGAATACCAATCGAGAGCTTTTCTTATATGCGAGAAGCGGAAGTGTCACCTCTTTCGCCCCCTTCCGCCTCCTCACCCCCTGACTTTCCCTTATTTATCTTTTGTTATCCAGACTGTACTTTATTTTAACAAAATTTAAATGCCTTTTTACCAAGATACTGTTACTTCAGTATTTAATTTTGAAGTCACACTTTTCAAAATTCCATTTTTCTCCCTCCGTTTAAAAAATGCTGTTTTTATCCCTTAGTTATGGGCGTATGTAAGGAGGTGGTTTTGGGGGTTTAAACCCGGATTAACATGAGGATGAAGAAAAGTTTGTATGAAAAAACCTCTCTGTTGTTGTATTTTTAATGCGTAAGGTTATGTGGAACCTCCTTTTAGTTTACGGGGAAAAGTATAGAGAAGAAATTGTAGTTGGAAAATTAGTGAAAAGTATGTTTATCGAAAGTGAGCATTTTCTTTTTGCTCTTCAATTTTTCATACCAAAAAAGGAAATAAGGAAATTAAATAGAAGGGAAGAAACGAATGGTTTATGAAAGGGGACCTTTTTTTGGTATTTAAAATTTTTATACAAAACACTTCCCAAAAATTATCGCATATGCGCGATTTTTTTGTCGGCAAGCTTCAATAGTAAAACCCTTTAATTTAAATGGACTCTTTTAATAATCAACTAAGACGATTAAAAAAGGTAAAGCTATACGTCTTTGGCGTAACCGTTAATATTTACTGTTAATAATACATCCTACAGGGTGATTAAATTTTTAAAAATATATATATTTTTTAATCGCCCTGTACGATGTTGTGTAAACAGAAGTGGTTCTATTTGTGAATTAATTATACTCTTACTAATTTTTAATATTTTATAATCCCAGTTTTAGGTACTCTCTTTCAACAGCACGTCAAACAGGGCGATTAATTAACAGTAAATAAAGTAAAGTAACAGTAAGTAAAGTAGTAACTGAATTATTAAGAAAGATATGACCATTATTTGGGTTAAAAAAGACTATGTTTCCGATAAAAATATATCCTAAAATGTACCCTCTAAGCCACTTTTACCTGCGCTCCACTCGCGAACTTGCTGGTGCAGCCTAGTTTAACAAAAATTTTGCTCATCATTTGTGCGTACCACTCTCACTTCAAACCCCTTCTGTGGCTCTGCTCCCCTAAAATTGGGCTTTTATTTTCTTTGGGAAAAAAAATACAAAGCGTAAAATAACACAGATATGTAAATGTAAGTAGGCTGTGATATAGTTATGCCTATTTACTAAGCCGTTATTGCAAAATGTAAATTTGTTGAAAAAAGCACAAAATTAAAAGATTTTGTATTATCTGCCACTATTTTTAAAATTCACAGAAAAAAAAATCATTAGTTGCTTATAATGCTACTTCCAATAACACTTATTTCAGCTGAATGTGGTAATGATAAAGCTTGTGTTTTTAAACAATCCTAATAACGCCTCTGGTCAGTTATGACGACATTCTGTGACCTATAACTCGTTTCTTCCATTATCCATAATCAATGTATCAAATTTTTTAAAGCAACTATTAAGGTTATCAGAAGGTTTCTCCTGGAATATTTTTCAAGATTAACTCTAGACTAAAGTAAACCATTTTTTACATCCTCCCAGTATTATATCATCTTGTTGTAGAAAAAGGGTTTTTATTTAAAATCAATAATTTTTTTAAAACTGACTAAAACACTAGTAATTAATAATTGGTCGTTGTTATTTTCTTAAGAAAAATATTAATGGCTGCTATGTCACAGCCAACTTTAATTTTCAGGGGATTTGTTGAAAAATATAACCACAGTTCAAAATAAACTATTTTTTTCGCTGCGATGGTTGTAATTTGGAGACAGACGATTTAAGCAGTATTCCTATAAGAAAAAAGCCTTATTTTGAAACACCCTGTATAAAAGTAGAAAAATGCTTCTGGTTTAGGATTTTTTTTTAAGTAAACACTGCAACTTAAGTTGGTTTTAACCTTTTCGCTTTATTCTCTACACTAAAATAAATCAAGAAAAAATATTGGCGCTTATTAATAAAAGACCCAGAGCACATGGGGTAAAAATGAAAGTTTTTATGACAGGTACCTTTTTAATAAAAAAGCGTCGAAATTAAGGGAATGAAAGGGCTGCGCGGGGCGTACGGCGGCCCTTAAGGGAGTGACAATTTTGATAAATTGACGTGGACCTTAGTTTGCGCCCGGAAAATTCCACGCACGTAGTTAGAACCGCTTCGTAGTGTGTACGGTTTTCTTGGATAATATTTTGTTAAATAAACAGCAGCGGCACTAAGGTTTTGAATATGGTGTATCATATAAAAAGTTTAGTAGGTAATCAGGGCCGTATTAACTTTATGAGGCGCCCTAGGCTAGAATTCCCGGATTGCCTATTTTGTATGAAAAAAAAATTTGAAGAGCAAAAAAAAAGGTCATTCCCTTCTTTTCGCGCCTATTTCCTATTTTATTTATTTTAAAACACCTTATTCATATAAAAATGTGTTCTACTCCCCACCCGATCTAAGCTTTTTTTTACTCCCCTGTCTAGCGCCTATTACTCCCCTGTCTGGCGCCTATTTTTTTCATGGCGCCCTAGGCTGTAGCCTAGTCAGCCTAATGGATAATACGGCACTGGGTAATGATCCTCAAAAAAATTCGTACTTTCATTGTCTTTATTTTTAATTATTTACATAAAATTTGAACTAGGCTATTTCCAATTTTTTATGACACGGATATTTTTCCAGACAGCTGGTGAGCTGCACCTGTCCAGCCTATTCCCAAGAAAGGATCTAAATCTCTTTCATCCAACTATAGACCTATTTCACTCCTCTCAATGCTTTGTAAAGTAATGGAGAAATCCACTAACTCGCAAATTCTTGAGTATTTAGAAAAACGTAAAATTTTACATGACAGGAAATACTGATTTTGTCAGAAGAAATCTACAGCAGATCTTCTTTCCTTCGTTTCACACAACTGGAACAAGTCTCTTGAGTTTCTAGGTGAGTCCCAGATCGTTACTTTTGATATATCTAAAGCTTTTGACCAGGTCTGCCATAACGCACTTCTCAATATACTTCCATTCTATCGTCTTCTAACCAAACTCTGCTCTTGGCTCTTCAGTTATCTTTCTAATCGACGTATATCAGCCATTGTTGATGGCCACTCTTCAAGCTTTCACGAAATTAATGCTGGAGTGCCTCAGGGTTCAGTACTAGCACCAACTTTATTTCTTCTTCACATCAACGACCTTCTTTCTTTCACAACCAATCCCATTCATAGTTATGCTAACGATAGTACCCTTCACTCCAGTTTTCAGGTTCTCAAAAAATCTTGACCCGAAACGCAGGGCGATGCAGATATCTCTTTCACAGGATCTCAATTTAATATTGGATTGGGGCGCCAGAAATCTCGTTTAATTTAATGCATCCAAAACACTATCATGTTCCTAGTCGCGAAAAAAATCATCAAACACTCACTCTTTGCTTATGAGTGGCCATGTTTTTGCAGAGCGGAGCACATTCAACCTTGTGGGCGTTACATTTGAGAATAACCTTAACTGGCATAAACACATTGTATCTATTGCCACCGCGGCTTCAAAAAGATTGAATTTCTTTTTCGAGTCAAAAAGTATTTTGCTCCTTTTAATTTATACACTTTGTATGTATCCAAAATTCGACCCTATCTGGAATATTGTTCTCATGTCTGGGGAATGGCATCCCCTACAACCCTTAGCATTGATGCCATTCAAAGAAGAGCCGTTCGTCTTTTTAATGATCCTTTACTTACTCAAAGACTTCTTTCTCTTGCCCATCGACCTTTATTAATTAAAACGCATAAAAGAAACTTAAAGAATTTGTTTAAATTTTGTTAAAGATTATGATCATTTCAAGTAAAAATCGTTTTCCTTTAATTATTTTTCAAAAATTCGATCGAATAAAAGAAAAAAAAACGGTTTGACGGATTAAATCGAAACTTTGTGGGGTTTTTGTAGGTATATTAAACTAAAGAATACGCACCCTAACATTACTTGGTTTCTTGATATTTTCAATTTAGCGCTTAATTATCCCAAAAGCTACAAAAGCCCTTTTTTTCTTGATTTTTTAAATTAATGTAAGGAATTAAAAAAAGCGCCGATTTTTTGAAAAATTTATTTGAGATTTTTAAAATCCTCCCTATTTTTTTGTGCAATCAGCGGTTGCTGAGGTATACAAGGTGTTCCATCGGGAACTGCTGCGATCGATTTCGCGGAAAGTCAGCTTTGGAAAATTTTGAAAATTTGGTAACATAATAAAATCGGTGGGGGACATACAACTAAAATATTTTGCGGTTCTATCACTTCCGGTTATACCGGAAGTTAATGTTAACTTCCTTATTTTAAATGAAACACCCTATAAATTAATTAATTTTTAGATTCTGCGTAAAATTCTTACATAATTTTTGTATAGTGTTCTATACCTAGGTCCAACGGTTTTTGACTAATTTTAAATTTTATGTTAAAAATGACATTTGCAAGCTGTTACAAACCCACAATTTTTTCTGAACAAAAGCCTTTAATATGAGTTGGGGTTGAGTTCCTTGTAAAGAAAGAACTACTTTAGTAGACAGAGTGGTCAAAAATAATAGTTAAAAATGATAACAACAAAACCCTAAAAAGTAATTTTTTCAAATGGAAACGCCGATCTTATCATAATATCCTATTAAGCACCAAAAGTAGGGGTAATAGGGATGTCAATTTCTAAAATTCATAGTTTTTGAAATACTAACAATTTAATATTTATCTATTCTCACAATGCTTTTAAGTGCGACTTAGTTTGGCATCTAGTAGGCAATGGCGGAGCCAAATAGATAAATATTAATTGTTAATATTTCATAAACTATAAATTTTGGAATGTACATCCTTATACAAACTTACCCTTATTTTTGTTACTTAATAGAATAAGGTAAAAAGCGATGGGGGTTTTCATTTTAAAAAAATGACTTCTAGGGTTTTTATAGTTATTATTTTTAACTAATATTTTTGACCAATCGATCGCAGCAGTTCCCAGTGGGACACCCTGTAAATGGTTTAAGACAAAAAATATCCTTTTTCATTCAAAGTTTGATATCTTACAATTGGCGAGAAGTGGTCATATCGAACTTTTAAAAAAGCTAGATGAACAAGTTATCCGATCCATATAATGGTCAAGTAGGAAAAAAATTAAGTTCTAAGACCAAAAAAAAGAAAGAACCGAAAACATCTCGAAAAAAAATTCTTTTTGGTATCTATTGGGATTGCGCGTGTACACGTTTCATCGTAAGATCTCAAAACTAAAAACTACAAATTTGATTTTTTTTAATTGCAGCTTGACCATTTTCAAACTAACTTAAAAAAATTTCTAAAAATATTTTTTTTGTCTTTTAATTTTTTCCACCAGTAAATTTATTAATTAATATTATTACCATACCGAAAAATAGACGCTGTCACTGAAAAACAGCCTTTTCCGTCTAAGATTTTTCATCACGACGTCGACGACGCTCAAGAGTAAAAGAAAAAGGACGCCGAAAAAATCGCAAAATTAAATTATATATTTCCGATGTGTCAGCAGCATTATTAAGCACCGGCCGCGTTTCAGCCATCTTTGTTTTTCTTCGAGCAAACACCATTAGATTTGATGAACGATATAGAAATGATAATAAAGAATCAACCGAAAAAATCAATTATGAGGAAGTTCTCTATATAAAATTGTCGAATAAAACGATTTTTTTTTTAAATAAATATCATGTAAAATTCGTGAGAAATTTTTTTATACAGGGTGTCGCAACTCTGTTTATAAATGAAATAACTTGGCCTCTATACAAGATACAAAATTTAACTTAAATTTAAAAAATGTTTATTTGGAAACAGAGATAGTTAATATTGTGAACACCGTGTATAATAAAAGTATATATTTTGGGAATTTTAAAAATATACATTTTTGGAAATTTTAAAATAAGTATACATTTTAATTAGGTTACTTAACATTGGGAATTTTGCTAAATAAAGATATACGTGAGGTGTCAACGTTTTAAAAGTATAAATTAAACAATTTTCAAGGTTACTCTTATAATAATAAAATAAAAACATTAAACAAACTGGGTCGCGTAGAAATGCAAAAAAACACTGGAAAATTTAATATTTACAGAGGGAGAAAAAAAATGTTAAAAAAGAGATTGGATAAGAAGTAGTTAGTGAACTCAAGTATAAAGTTAAAGTTTTAGTTAAGCCCCGTACGGGCTACCCCTAGTGGGGGTATGCCCGTACTAAAATTAGGATAGTCAAATAAGTTAAATTAGTTTTTAAAAAATGCAAAGTTAGTTTTGATGGTCCACCGGTCTCATGGTCCCAAGAAGATAGTTCCATATGGTACATTGGTCCAAGTGACGTAAAGTGGCCCTATGTATATTTCAAAATATATAACGTCACAATATACAAGGTGTCTTTAAAACATAATTATCATTGTCAATTAGGTTTTCCTTATATTTTAACAAATTTTGATCCTGTATTAAATTCTACATTGAAAATGTTTAACACATTATACGTGAATTATTGCTGGTTTTTGAGATAACAGCAGTATGCTGATTGACGATTAAAAGTGAAGAAAGAAAATAACATTTTGATTTTAATTGTTTTTAAAAAATTCTGTCACTGTTAGAGTGACAAATAATATAATAACACATAATTATTTATCTTCTATTGCAAGAACTACTAATGGGTATGTCAGCAATTTAGTTTATATTAGACACATATTAACTTTCACTAAATAAACCGCAAGACGTTATTTATGGCTGATTTTTAGGTTAAGTAAGTAAATATGTATCGTAAATTAACTAAATAGCTGACTTACCTATTAGTAGTTCTAACAATGAAGGGTAATTAATAACATGTTAATATATTATTTGTTACTCTGACAGTGACAGAGAGCAGAGACTATTAAAAAATAATTTAAATCAAAATTTTATTTTCTTGCTTCACTTTAAATCGTTAATGAGTAAATCAGCATACTGCTGATATCTGAAAATCCAGCAATAATTGACGTATAGTGTGTTATGCATTTTTATGTAGAATATACAGAGTCAAAATTTGTTAAAATATACAGGGTGTTTGATTAAAAAAACCTACTTGACAGTGAAAAAACCATGTTTTTGAAATATCTTTTAGGTATATTAACTGTGAATACAAATAGTGCATCCATCCATTGGTGCCAGTGCTAAGCCATAGCTTACTTTACCATTAATTTGGTTGAAGCCACAATGAAAAAATATTTTGTGAACCTACAACTTTGGACGTTGGTTATTTTTAGCCCAGTCAGACGTGACTAGAGATGACTTTTACAAAAATTGTGTGTAAAATATTTGTAAATTTACATAACTTACATGTAATATTACACTAGACATGCAATATTGTTGTTTTAAGCTCTTATAAATATTTTATGTTCGCTGTTATATCAGATAAAGGTTATGTAAATTTACAAATGTTTTTTTGCACAACTTTTGTAAATGTCAGTTGTAATTTTATCACACTTGACTGTGGTTGGAAATAACCAACAGCCAACGTTATAACTTTACAAAATATTTTCTTTAGTGCAGACAAATAGGTTCATTTTTACACAATTTTTGAAATGATTTTTTTTTTATCTTTGTGACATTTCACAAAGGCTTATTCCTAAATACCAGAGTACCGTGAGTGCCGCGTTATTGGATGTTTAACCCATCTGAAACTTGCAGTTTTTGCATTTCACAGCATCTTTTAGACACTGCGGTAGTGCCACTACGGACGTTATTTTTAAATATCTACTACATTGTATTATTAAAAGAAAAGCTACCGCTGTTATTCTTTATTAGAGAATAACGTTTTTGTTGGAAAATGCACTTTTCCGACACTGCAAAGTCCGATTTTTCAATAATGTCGTAACTTTTCATTTTTATAAAATTTTAGTTTAAAACAAGTTGTAAACTTTATTATTTTAGAAATAAGGGTAGAAAGTTGCCTATGACGTTGTTTTTATACCCTGTTTCGTTGCAAGAGAGAGTAATAAATCATTTAATTTTATGGCAATTCGCTTTCTGTGTTAGTCCGAGTATAAATATTTTTCTTCAATTCTACCTGTAATGTACTGATAAGGCATTATAATTTTAGGCCAGCAGACTCCGTTCTAATATTCGTCAACCTCTTGGGTTAAATACAAAGGAATAACAGATGTTTACCTGTATTTACGTGGGAATAATGTGATAAAAACCTTGACAGTGGCGGTGCGCTTAAGTTTATTTTTGGGAACTTACCCTTTTTAAACAGTTTAGGTAAAATGAAAATCTTGTTTCTTTTATATGTGTAAAAGAATTATTTTAAAATTTATAGTATATCAATATTGTACAGTTGGTATAATTATAGTTAGTAATAACCATTTTAATAATACACATTAAAAATGCATAGTCAAAAAATAATTATTTAAAATATAAACTATACCTAATTAAATATGCTACATAATCTACATCTAGTTATTTACATTCTTCCATATCTGACATACTATCACTACTTGAGTCATATATGAGTCTACTTGTATAATAATTAGAGGTTCAACAGTTGTATCTACTATTATAGCCAAAGACCACATTTTATTTTCTACTTCTAATACATGTTCGACACATTTTTTCCAGTTTTCTGGGGAAGCATTAGATATGGCAAGTTGAAATAGTTGTTTTTATATCTACTAGTTTAAACGTAGTATTATTTCTGGCTACTTCACCTTTCACTTGTGCCCATCGCTTTTTTGGTGGAATTATACCTCCCTCTTTTTCTTGTTTAAAAATTCTGTAAGTTGTCGCTTTTTCCACCCCAGTCATCAACACACATTTTTGAACACAATCGTCCACACTTAAATTAGAGTTTTGATCATTTCTAATACAGGGTGCGGCAAAATGAACTCCCACATTTCATCAGGCTAGAACATCGGTAATGGGAGTTGGACATTGGTGGGGATGGTCACATTCGCTTGGGCGATTGATAAGGTTTGTTACTAGGCGCTATGTCTTGGTCTGGTGACCAACGTGGATTTGTTATTGAGCTATTATTCAAAATGACGAATGTGTCACCGCGTCGAAAAGAGTATTTTGTACGCGCTTCCTGCCTCCGAATGCCTCTGTTCCAGACCGGAAAACAATTTTTAAATGGGTTGCTAACTTAAGGGCAACTGGTTCTTGACTTTCCTAAATCAAGACAGCGATCCGAGATGAAACTGCTGCTATTCCTCAAGACATGGTGATAAAAGTGATGCGGAACTTCTAGGAACGCCTTCGCATGTGTGTCGCTGCTAACGGCCGTCACTTACACGATATAATTTTGAAAACATAGTTAAAAAAACCTTAAAGTGTGCTCTTTTGAAAATAATAAAAGTTTAGCTTCATATTTTATAGTAGACTTTTTATTTGCTACCCAAATGTGGGAGTCCATTCTGCCGCACCCTGTATAATCGAATACGTTTTTAACAATCTGCTTTTCAGTTAAATGGCCGAGACATGCGCGTTTCTGCGGAGAAGCCATTTTTACAATACTGTAATACTTTGAACAATACTCTAACAATTTATAACCACTCAGTTGCACATACGGAAAGATACTAAAATATATATAAAATTTATAATCCTTATTTAACGCAATTCGGTGTATTTCTACCTGTTCTTTGCACAGAGACTGGTGCGCCTATGGTTTACAACCTTCTAACCGTCCCGAGACATTTTTATTGCTATCTCTTGCAAAAAAATAGACTATAGTAGATCGATGTTATGTAAAAAAAATGATTTTATTTAAAAAATCTTTTTATTTAAATAAATAAAGGGTTTACCAATAAGAGGGTCAGAGATACGCCGCGATTCCACAATAAGTAGAAATTACTAAAAATGAATTATTATAATTAAATTATTAAAATATATCATCAGAATGCGGGTTATTTCGAAAAATCGTAATGTGAACTAGCAGCTAAAGTAATGCGATCTCTTACCCTTGGATTATTTTTTGTCAAAGTCGGTTATATAGGGTCGCGACATTCGGCCATATTGCTTTGACGTGTTATGACGTCACATCCCCTCCCATTTGTCGGCCATGTTGTTCAGTGCCGGAGATATACAGTTTATTGTATTAGTAGAACAACCATATACACAACAGTTTTTAATTATTATTAGGTTGTAAATTCTTTTACTTTAAATAAAAAACATTTGGAAGAAACAATGCAAAATGAAATGCGCAAATTCTAGACGCCACTGGATTGATCATCAGCTTTGATTTTACCCAGTCTTGCCAACTTTTCTCCGTGAAGTGCCCATCCTTGCGTCCCCACCTCGAACCGCCTAAAAGTTGAGGATATTGCGCAACCTTATATATAAACTAACCTTGAGGGCAACCCTAAATTTCAGGTCTACGAGAATAGGCCACGAACGTTTTGTGACCTCAATACAGTAAATTTATTTTTCGACGACCGTTAAAAAAGGCTGTTTTTGATCGTTAACATAAAGATAAAGTACTTCATTCTAGTACACTAAATAAACTGTTAAAAAGTAACTTTTTTAACACTTCAGCTTTTTTCACATTTTCAATTAGTGTTTTGTTTCAACGCCTACTACATTAAACTTAAATACCAATTTATGCAATGTAACAATAAAACGGTCAAGTTACCTTTGATTTCGTCAGTATTTCTTTTAGTTAATGTGTCACTAGCTTTAAAATTTGACAGTTTTCAAATAAATTTAATAAAAATTATTGAAAACTTCCAGTAATAATGAATTTGAATGACTAAGAAATTGAAAAGGAATTTATACTGTTTTAGTTTCTACTATTTCTACAAAAAGTAAGTACATACAATTTTCTAATATAAATCATAAGTGCATAGTTATGAAAAGGATAATTTTCTCCTAAAAATATAGGAAGCTATGATTTTTTTTGTTGCAATATAATTGCTGTGCTGCTAAAATTAAATTAATAAGTTTAAATAAATAAAACCTGTGGTGATTTGGAAAATTTTATACGGTCGTCGATAGAAAAATATAGTATGTATCAAGGGCGTTACTAGGACTATAATGCCCTGAATGGTCCGAAGCCCTGGCCCGAGGGCTAGATTTCGACCTGATGGGCATTATAGTCCAGTAAAAGCCCGTGGTGCATACAATGCTTTATGTTTTACCCAAAAGAGAGTTTTCAATGACTAATTACATTATTTATTCTGCAATATAAAAATAAGTTGCACCTGTACCTGTATACGTAAGTAGATAATGACTGGTGTTAAGTTTGACTTTGATGTTTCTATCAGTTAGTCAGTTGGCATTTTTTATTTAACGATTTGCTCAAAATGGAAGAAATTCCACAAAATATAAGAGAAAAGGCCATAAAGCGACCGAAAATCTTTTGCCAGTTAAATCAAGGCAACAGTATGATCGGGAGTATGGCATATTTGGTATTTGGAAAGATGCGAACGCAATTCTTCAAATAACCGAAACCGTTTTAATGGCATATTTTCAGGAACTGGTAAGTTATTGATTTTATTTTAATACATATGTTTTGTATAACTTGATCATTATTGTTAGAGAAATAAAATTGGAAAACAATAAAATTTCCATTATTATTATTGGTACCATAATATATTCCGTTTCTAAGGTATTACAGATCAAT
>JACEGR010010172.1:0-20623 GCA_014170235.1 Listronotus bonariensis
ATATGTTCCTTTTTTCTTTCCCATGAATGCTTACGAAGGGAAGGAGGTCCAGAGTTTGGAACAAACAAAAGCGGGCTTCAAATATTTTTTATTTTTCTATAATATAATAGTTACACAGGGTGTTTTCTAATTGCGGTAAGAACATTTAACACTTTGACTCCCGCCTATTCACGGAAGAAACTTTACTAGAAACCACATAAAGATAACTAAGGCATTTGAAAATAATCAATAGGCTTTAATTTAGAGAAATGTTATGTGTTTTTTGTTTAAAATATTAAGAAAAAAACATGGGCAAATTTCTTCTCTATAGAGTTACATAATACGGGTGCTGGTAACCAAACTGCAAAGAGCATAATATCAAATACGACCCATAAACTCGTATTATATACTAAAAGTATTTCTATCATTGTGCTTTCCTCGCCTCAGGTTCACCTTCATCATTCATAGCACCCACAAAAAAAACACAGCCAAAACCTACTAGCTTACTAAAATACAAGTCTAAACCACTGATCTGAAAAATAATAAGGATAAATACAGCAAAAATGACAATAACCCCTACGTGGGCACTGCGCAGTACACTTGTGGGCATGCGCACTAAAAATTTACAGACTAGCGGAAAACAAACAACAGGACCGGGTTTGGAAATTTGGTAAACGAGGGTTTTTGGGGCGCTAATCAAGACTTTTTTTTGGAAACGTTTCGTTCTCGAGATATTCATCATCAAAGTTGAAATTCAATTCTTAGTTTCACTCTATTCCGCCTTCTTTTTGCACAAAATTCTTGATATAACACCTAACAGGCACACAATATTATATAAACATCTTAAAAAAAACTTTTTTTAGTTATTTTACACGTTTTTTCATTAAATTCCAAATCTTTTACTCCTAAAACGCTACAACCATGCATACACCTATGTGTATAATGGTTTCAGACATGGCGACTTGATTTAAAGCAAACTTTTTATATTAATAAAGAAAGGCTAAAAACCAATAAGAAAAACATGTTTTAAAAAGGGTTTTTATAGTTAAATAAAATATTGTGTGCTAATTTAGTGTTACATCAGTAACTTAGTGCAAAAAAAAATTATAGTAAAAATAAGAACAGTTTGGCCATGATGACGAATATCTCAAAATCGAACCGTTTCCGAAAAAAATAGATTCGTGATCAGCGCCCCAAAATACCAAGGTATAGCAAATTTCGTCGAAATCGGAGTGGCCGCAACTTTCTAGACAATTACCTAATTTTGTTTCTTGGATATATACACATATTTAAATATTTTATCCAACACTTACATATGATATCTACATAATTGATCAGATTTTGAGGATATAAAGTGTACTATAAGTCACTAGTGAGCTAAAGTACCCTTTAGCTCACTAGTGAATTATAGAACCCGTAGTTACCAACAAAATGCATTACAACCAAACAAGCTTGCTTTCCAAAAAATACAAAATTTTGTTGCTGGTGTTGACAATGACAAGTAACAAATAATGGATGACGTTTTCAAATTATTTTCGATATTAAAAACGATTTATACGAAAGTGTTGGATAAAATTTTGTATTAGACACGTGAGTTATTACATATAAGTCACTTAAGAAAATTACCTCTCTCGCCCTTCGGGCTCGAGAGTTAAACTTTTCTTGCGTGACTTATATGTAATACCTATAACTCACTTATCTAATAAATAACTATTATTTTAAGTTTGTACTCGTCTTCCATAGAAGTCCCTAAAAATTAAACCGGTTTAGATATTGGGTACTTTTTTTGGTCTTGTATAATTTAGTATACGAGAGTGGATTGAAGCACTAATCTCAACTTGAATTTTGTTTTTGCTGGACCCTCTTTGACTAAACCTTAAAACTGCACGATATTTTTTGCGTTATTATCTTTCTTCTTAAAACTACTTTGACACAACAAAACTAAATCAATTGGTATTTGATTTATTTTATCATAAAGCCAATTAATTTTGGTGTAACTAGTTTAAAGACTCAATTTATACACTGTTATTTCACTTTCGCTGCCGTAGCAGTTTTCGTTCAGTTAAACTTGGCGTGTTGTGCCATTTGTAAACGCCGTTGCCTCATTTGACTTGACCAAGTTATCACCTTTGCCTCTGGTCGTTTGCAAACGTTCGTGATCTTAGAAAATTTTATGCTGAAAATTTTTGACTGACCTCATATTTGCAATCAAAACCACAAGAAAAACCTTCCAATTTCTGCAAAACAACACTATACAATAACTTATTATTTAGTTTTGGTTTATCAAAACTAAAATAAACAAAAATTAAAAAACCACTGAAAACACGAAGACTCGCTAAGCACAAATGTCCTTTCATTTGTGCTTAGCGAGAATACCAAATGACTAATAACGGTCGACCGTAGATGAGAGGTTGGTTTTTGGGCGGCTGACGGGGTCAATTTTACCTGGCGTTTACAATCGGAAAATCCCAAATTATCATGAGTGTGGCCCTGTTGCTATGTAGGTAAACATTTTCAGTGTTCCAACCACTATATTTATTAAAATACTGCAAATTTTGTCAATGTTGCCAACACTATATTGGATTTTAATTGAAAAACACTAACTTTTATGAGAACTGCGCATGTGCAAAGGTGTACAGCAACTCTCCCAGTGTGGGGTCAAAAATTCATGCGCAGGTCTATTGAAAATATATGGGGAACATTTTCTATTAGCTATCCGCTTTATTTTTCAGATCATTGGTCTAAACGCGTGGATAACTCCAAATGATGCATTCCCGCTTCTTCTTATAGCTGGCCAAATATTTAAGTACACCCTGGCGCCATCTACATAATATGCCTTCAACCATTAGCCAGATCAAAAAAATAAATTTGAGTTGTTTCTTTAGCCCAAAACGAATAAACCAAAATCTCCAAGCAGACTGAACGATCTTTTGATAACGTTAAAATACATTAGATTGACCGTGCAATATATTGCACGCGGTCTCTTAGGGTAGAATAATGATGTGCGATATATTGCACGGCGGGAGTCAAAGTGTTAAGGGCGTATTCCTGAGCTAAGTTTATGAAAAAAGATTTAAGAAAAAAAAACTGTTTTTAATACTATTTTAAATAGGCCTTATTTGATTTTAATAAAACCTGGCTGTGGTATTTGTTAAAATAGGAAGTTAAATAAGCCCAAAACTAATTTTAATTAGTGATACCAGTGGTGTCATAGGACGTATCTAAGCTATTATTATTGACAAAAAATGTACGCCACTGACTTTATTGCAACTTTAATAGTTTCACCGAATAAAACATCTAAAAATAAAATGTCTTTTTTTATATATTTACGTAGCTTGCTTAGTTTTCTAGAAAAAAAAACCGCTAAACTGCATATTCTTGGACCATTTGGACCATACAAGACACATTAAGGCATTTTTTTCTTTTAAAAATTAAGTGTTATAACTTCTTATTACCAATTATGTTACAAGACCAGCAAAAACTTAATTAAAAAACGTTTATATCTAACCTAACAAATTTTACTAAAAAAGTGTTTTAAAAATTTTAGAGTTTTTTAAAAAGTTTAACACCCTGTATCTTGAGAAAAAATTGAGGACTCGCGTTTATATAAACTTTTTTTATAGAAATTGCTCAGGAATACGCTCTTAAATTTTCTTACCGCAATTAGGAAACACCCTGTATCAGCCGTTAAAAATGCTACACATTAAAAGAAAAATAAAACAGGAGTCACGAATACTTATTGAAATAAGTAGATACAATCAATTAAAAAAGCAAGTAATCAAAAATTTAACTAAAAGAACTATGTACTTTTCGCACAATCGAGATTTGCGCCTTAAACAAACCCTAGTTCCACCCAGTATTAGGGCTGGCACAAAGATTGCAAAAAAACAATTCAAATCATTTACTACGCTCCAACTAATCAGAAGATTCCCCCATCTCTTTATAAATAGAGCCAGTAGATAAAGACAGACACTGACCGTTTACTTTTTCTTTTACACACGAAATCTCGTCAAACACACATATATGAAACCACAACGAAGCCATCGGGTAATAGATATTAGTCCGGTCAAAAACGCCTTTAAACTTTTGGCAGTGGAGTTACCTGAAGTCACATGTTTATGCTAATATGCCTTAAACCTAAGCATTTAAAGCCGAAATTAGAAGCTCTATCTATGAAATACCGCCACATGTAAATCATAACGTTACTGAAAATTACGTCAAAAGGGCACGCATATGCCTGCAAAGCCGTGGCGGCCATTTACAAGATATTTTGTTTCGTTTATAATTTGCGTATATTTTGTAAATTAATAAATATTTTAATACTTTGATACAATTTTTTTTTTTATTAAAGTCTGAAATCTTGCGCTCTTATTAAAACACCCAACTTGTAACTAGGTATAAGAGATTTTTCAGATTACTAAATTATGGTAGATTGGTCTCATATGTGTGAGATAAATTTGTATAAAATAAATTTAATTGTTGCAATTTATTTTAGGATTAATGAAAACAACTAATAAAATTTGTATTGGTTAATAATAAGTGACGTTTTAAATGTTAAGTTTATAAAATGGTAATAATATATTATAAGCTCGTAAATAAATACGTAATTTTTAACAGTTAGTCGTAAAATAACCCGATTTTATTAGCTCATGAAAGGCCGCAAATTTATTGCAAAAATTGATAAAATTGTACACAGTAACTTAATATATATTTATTATTTATTGATTTGTCAAAAATTGTTGCATTTTTATACAAAATCACTAGTTATCTATCTAATCAACGTATATCAGTTATTGTGGACAGCCATTCTTTAAGCTTTTACCAAGTAAATGCTGGAGTGTCTTTGGGCTTACCAACATGTTTCTTGTTGACCTTCTCACGTCCACAACTAATTCCATTCATAGTTTTACTGACGATAGTACCCTTCACTTCAGTGTTCAGGTTTCTAAACCCATCACTAAACCTGATTTGGAAAACAAACACAGAGCGATGCAGATATCTCTTTCGCAGAATTTTAAAATTGGATTGGGGCGCCAAAAATATCGTCCATTTTAATGCATCCAAAACACAATCATGTTCCTTGTCGCAAAAAGAGTCATCAAATACTCATCATCTACTTATAAGCGGCCAAGTTTTACAAAGCAAATATACCTTTAATCTTGTGGGCGTCACATTTGAAAGTAACCTTAACTGACACAAACACATTGTATCTAGTCACGACAGCTTTAAAAAGCTTGGATTTCTCTTTCGAGCCAAAAGTATTTTTCCCCTTCTAATTTATACACTATATATGTATCCCAAATCCGACCTTCCTTGGAATATTGTTCTCATATCTGGGGCATGGCGTACCCCACAACCCTCAGTAATCTTGATTCCATTCAAAGAAGAGCTATTCGTCTCATTAATGATCCTTTACTTACAGAAAGGCTTCCCTCTCTTGTTCATCGTCGGGCTGTGGGAAATTTATCGCTTTTTTATAGGTACTTCCATGGCTTCTGTTCTGAGAAATTGTCCAGTATAATTCCTCCACTCACGGTTTCCAGCAGAGAAACTCGTGATTCCACGCGTATGCATCCTTATACGGTCCAACTGAACAGACCCAGAACATCCCACTTTGTTCGTTCTTTTTTCCTAAAGTTTCTAGACTGTGGAACCTACTGCCAGCGGAGGTCTTTCCTTCCCCCAAAATCTTCAAGTATTTAAAAGTCCCGTGTCAACAAACTTCCTCTTACCTCGCTTAAGACACCCACGGTACGTTAGTATTTAGGCTTTAAACCTTCGTGGATTGTCCAAAGATAAAAAAGGATATTTTTCTTTCGTCGTCATGAACCATATTTTCACAGTACCGTTAGAAAAAAAAGGGTTTATTTTGGCCGAGTCTACTCGGACACCCTGTAGGACATGAACAGTACAGTACCAGTACGCAATCTAAATTTTTATTTACACTGGTAACTAAATTACTTTCGTAATCTATTCTCGTAACAATGCAGCAATCAATAATTTCTTTATGCTTCTGTAGATTTGAATCTTTCCGACCCAGCTTTTTACTTCCTTTGTCTTGCAGGAAAGGTACTACAGAAAATCGTACCATCGGTTCTGGAAGTCGTTGACCTCAAAACACTTCATAGAAAATAAACCGACAACGCGTTAAGAAATATCTAATTGTTTTATATAAAACTGTTGTAAATTTAATGGTGTCATTGTGCAAAAACACTTTTATATAATCTGTATATTATTGATATATTTTTACACACAGGGTTTTCATTTATATTTTGCTACCCACTTTCAACTATAACCAAGAAGGATAAAAAAACGTCCTGTATAAAAGTTTCATATTTTTTATCTATTATCTTTTAAGCATAAAAAGGAAACAAATAAACATCAAAAACTCAAGAAAAATAAAGGGTTGAACACCCCATATATTATGTAACCGCTAAAAAAGTCTTTTAAAAGATTTACAATAATACCACATTTGTTATATCTATCTTTAATAGTTTTCGAAATATGACCACTTAATTCTGAAAAATAGTAGATATAATTTCCATTATACCTACCTAAGGCACTAAGCCGACACTGCAGATGTAATCGAAATTAAAGCCAAGTGATATTTTTTTTTTAATTATTAGTTTTACTTTAATTGTTTCCATCACTTGCAAGGGATCATAATCATTTGATAAGAATGAAGTTAGCCACAAAGGTTTCGAAAGAATTATAATAGAGTATCTCAAAGTATATCGCTTTGGCTTTTGACGGCAATACCCCAGTAAACCTTTAATGATTTATGACCTATTGTTATTGGGCAAACCTATGAGTTCATAATGACAGGGGTGGGCCAGGTATAAATATCTCTTGACCATTTATATAAATATTTCTGCTAATATTTTAGTTGTAGTGTTGAATAACCGTTTTTACTGTGCGTTTCGAAAAAGTTATTTTCCGAGAATACATATAAGTATGTCGCGTTGAAATCATTTGTCATTAGATGCAAAACAGGTTGTAAAAAATGTGTATGAAACTTTAATCAGTAGGGTACTTATTAAACAAGAAGCTTTAAAAGAAACATGTCTACTTACAAAATCTCCAATATCGTCGATAAGGGATATAATATCCCTTAATAGTGAAGAATTAAACAAAAGAAAAAAGCGTAGTGATTTTCGATCTCACCGTATAGACAATAGTGATCAAGACCTAATAAGAAGAAAAATATATTGTCTTTATGAAAGCGGAGTTGTTCCTACCTTGGATAAACTGAAAACGAAGCTAGAAGAAGACGACACTAATATAAATATTAGCCGTGCCACCCTCCATAGAGTTGTTTGTAAAATGGGATTTAAATACCGCAAAATAGACAAAAGATAAGTAGTAATGGAATCGCACAGATTACGCACTTGGATATTTAATTACCTTCAAGAAATTAAAAGATATAGGTTAGAAAACAGATCCATAATTTACCTTGATGAAACATGGTTCGATACACACGACACAGTATCCAAAGGATGGGTGCATTCCAGTCAAAACTGTCAGACGAAAGCAGCTTCAAATAAAGGAAAACGCATTACCATAATACACGCTGGTTCAGAAGACGGATTTGTCCCAAACTGCTTATTACAGAATATTAAGGATTCTAGCTTGGATTATCACGAGGATACAAGCGCAGAACTTTTGAAAACTGGTTTAAAAATTATCTTTTAAGAAATATTCCAAATAACAGTGTTATTGTCATGGATAACGCAAGCTACCACAGCCCTCTGCTACACAAAGCACCAGCTTCATCAAGTTCAAAAACTGAAATCCAGGAATATTTGTTAGAAAATGATATTAATTTTGAATTCAGTTACAAAAAAGCGCAACTTTTGGAAGTCCAAAATTCATATGCAATTTAAAATCAATATATATGTGACAATTTGGCTGAACAGGCTGGGCATACTGTCTTACGTCTTCCTCCGTATCACTGTATGTTTAACCCCATAAAACATTTGTGGAACCAAGTAAAATTAAAGATTAGAGCAGAAAATGTTACACCTACTTTAAGTCCCAGTGTTATAAATTTGAAAAAAATGTAATTACTAATATACCAGTTGAGAGCTGGAAAAATTCAGTACAGCACATTATAAAAATTGAGGACTCTTACATTTCTGTACAAAACAACATAAATCGTATTGTAATTAATCTCAACGATTAATTCAATTAGATTTAGAGATTTAGATAAACATGTAATTACGTATAGATAATATAGTTATAAATTTATGTATAATTATTAAAACTTTGCATATATTTAATTTCTTAATGTAATTTTAAGATTATACCTACTAAAATAAACAATAAATTATAAATCTTTATATTATTAGAGTCCGTCCCTTATGTTCTGCCCTTTAATACCTACTGATCCGCTGTTTTATTGCTGTCGGCAGGTATATTGGAGTACTGCCGTCAAAACCCAAAGCGATATACTTTGAGATACACTATATCAGTTTCACTTCTATTAGTTTGTTCACTGATCATGTATCAAAAGTAGAGTTGTTAAAGAACAGAAAAGAATGCTGAACAGGTTCGAACAGTTCTGTTCCTACCCAAGAATAGGCTCCGTAAACCTATTCAGTTGTTCATCTGTTCTTTTTAACAAGTTCTTGACAAGGAGGTGGACACTGGACATATTAGGCATTAATCCATTTTCTTCGTGGTTCACCCGTTCACCTTATCGATCCAAACTATTTCAAACATGCATTTAAAAAATAAAACAGCACCATAAGCCATCCATAAACCACAACGCACCGCGAACGTTAGCGTGAACAGTTCAAGCACTTCGAGCTCAAAGCCTGGTTCGAGTTTCTTCGATCCAAATGAACGGGAATGGCCAAGATGATCCGTTTAACCGAACGCAGATCACAGAACCAGTGAGAACAAAGATCGTTGTATTTTGGCCCAAGAAATTTGTGGTAGCTTTTTTATAAAGCTTTGTGAAAAATCCGGGTGGCCCTGAAAAACCTCCCAATAGCAAATTTGGTCAAAAAATGTTTAATATTAAAGAAAATATTTAAAAATAACGTAAATAAAATTAAAACTTTGACACCCTGTATCTCCCAAACGGCCAACTTTTGGACTAAAGTAAATTGCGTAAGATCGTTATATTTTGGCTTAAGGAATTCGTGGTAGCTTTTTGTACAGACCTTTTAGAGACACCCTGTATAAGCAAGATCTGATTTTTTTACCTAATTGTCGAAGTGACACAACATATATAAATTTTTTAACGAAACTGGTAGTCGAGTAATTTTTTAAAGGTTTTCTTATGCTTACAGCATACTCCAATTTTAACAGCCTCTTATTCAGTACCTTTGAAATAAAAACCAATTTTATTGCCTGGTATGCCGTTTCTTGTCTATAACAACTATTAAATGACATTGTTGACTGTTGTATAAATTGTCCATATTTCGAAAACTATACATCCTTATACAACCTTAGCTTTATTTTTATTGTTTAATAAGATAAGGTATTAAAAAATTAGGATTTTCATTTGAAAAAATTGATTGGTATGTAATGGCCTGCAAGCATTATTTTAGACATAAAAGTTAAAATAAGTCAATAGGTCAAAGTTGAAAAAAGCAGGATGTAAAAAATAATAACAAACATAAAGTTCCATTTAAAATAAGAAAGGTGACACTAACGATCGGTATGACCAAATTTGTTAGAACTATAAAAATATTTTAGTATGACCCTTATTGACCTTATAATGTTAAAACTTGCTTTTTAATAAATCGATCGCCGAAGTCGTCGTCGGACACCTTTGTATATTGTATACAGGTGTGGGAAACAAACTGGCCGACCATAGGGAGTTAAAAGCATAGAAAATATTCGAGGTGGGATTTAAGGTGCTCGCGTCGCTGTCCAACGGTGGAAGCGGTAAGCAAGGAGCCCCTGATCTCGTTCTGATCGCGCTAGTTGCAGCGGTGATTTGTAGGGGAGTACACAGCAGAATGGTGGAAGGGATTCATTGCATTTGACGCCTATGACCGGTGGTTTGGCGAAAAGTAAAAAATATTTAAAAAATAAACAGTTTTAAATAGTACACGTAAATTCACGAACACCTAACCTAAACGTCTCTGTGAGAATCGTATCTAGATAAATTTATTTATTTTAAAGTTATTCCCAATCAAAATAAGTCAAAAGGAGGGTAAACAGTCATCCTGCATTTTGTGTTAGGCGGCTTTTACTACTAAATCAATGTCATTTGCTTTTCAGATTATTAAATTTCCCTAGTCAGGTTCCAAAGACATCATATATCGATCTAAGGACCTATAACTGAAGAGAGAAATAAACACTAATCTGTCTTTTTATGCTCTACAGCTGTCCAAGAAAAAGGTTTACAAAAGGACAAATAGATAAAAATTTAATTTTTCAAAAAAAAACGTTATTCGTGAAAAAATTTTTTGGTTGTAAAAAGATATGATTTATAGAAAAGAAGATTGTTTTTGTTTATAGGATTTGCAAATTTTTTTAAAACAGGATTTCCCCTAAAGTTTAAAAAAAATGTAATCCACAAAAATATTATTACAAAACTTTGTTGACCTCCAAAATTTGCCTGTCTTATAGCTGGTAAATTGTGTTGAATATGAATAGGTGGATATGATCATTTGGTTATTTTATCATAAAATTTAAAATTATTAATTCTTGGAAACACCATAATCAGTTAAATCAACTTTTTGGTACTCCTGTAACAGATATAAACTTGATAATGTTTGCATTTTAACCGTTTATTATATTGGAAAAAAATATAATAATAACAAATTGGTATTTTAATCAAACATAAAAAATTAAGGTAGTATTATACTCTGCATGGAAAAAATATCATGTTTTTAAAGTTTTGCGAACCCTTTATACGAAATATAAATATTTTATTGTGGAGGGTTATGTAAATCCCCCTTAAATAGGGGAAGAAGAAAAAGAGCATGTGGAGGTAGAAAATCCTTTTTTTTTCTCTTCAATAATTTTGGTTTGTTACGAAAAAGGAAATAAGGGTTTAGTGGAGGTAGTAAGGAAAGGAAAAATTGGGTATTTTAAAGAAGGACCTTTTTAAAACCCAAAACACTCAGATTTGGGAGTCAGTTTTCTACTCATTTTTTTCCAACAATCGACTTGTGTTTAATTATTAAAATTGTAGATGTTTGTTTGGATGTCTTACCACACTTGACCCTGTGAATTTGTTTGATGATTATTTTTTTGACTTAGAAATTGTTTAACTTTTAGATTGGAACCTTAAAATTATCATATAGTGTTGTTTATAATAAGATTGGTTTACTTTTTTTAAATAAAAACTTACCCATTTAAATGTATTCTATTTTATATCGGATTATATTATATTTACTTTGTTCGTTCTTTTGTCCCTAGAGTTTCTAGGTTGTGGATCCTGCTGCCCGCGGAGGTCTTTCCTTCCCCCCAAATCTTCAAGTATTTAAGTCCCGTGTCAACAAACTCCCTCTTACATCGCTTAAGACACCCACGGTACGTTAGTATTTAGGCTTTTAGCCTTCGTGGTTTGTCCAAAGATAAAAAAAATGTTAGCAATATTTTATATTTTCTTTGTGAATCGTATTTTTACTTGTAAAAACCTCACAAAAATTACTTTCTTTCGAAAAATAAATGTTTTATTTATTTTTCCTTTTGTAAACCCCATCTGTGGACAGTCTGTATACTCAATATATTTCCCTGAATGTGACATACATATTTTAAATAAATTTATTACTGGAAGTCGGAGCCAAAAGAGAAATGGTGCTAGTGGGTGAAAATGTAACACTGCGGCATAATTTACAAAATATTAGTTTGTGTAATTTCAACCAACAAATAATGATTATGCACCGAGTGTTCTTGCGTTCAAACAACGGAGCCATGCCAAGTAATTTGTTTCATTCACCTGTTTCACAGTTAAAACCTATATTTATCCATCTGAATAAGTCAAAACGCTGAAAAATTTTAATGGAGATATTATAGGAGTGTAGTGGCAGATATATAAGTTTTACACGGACCAACAAATTTAAGATTTTTTTATAAATTTATACATTGCTTAAAATAACAGGGTTCTGCAAATTTACGTGAGAAGGAAGCCATAGTTTAAAATAATTTTAGGACATGGGTTCATTAAAAAAGTTTTGTTTGAAGCTCAAAAATACGTCGTTAAAATTTTTGTAGTAAATTTGGAAAGATCCCGTATACAGGGCGTCGACACGGATATCGACCAGTAAAGTGACAAAAAAGGATGACCAATCGTCATCCAATGCGAAATGTTTACATGCAGGTATTCACGTTAGAATGTTTCTCTTCCTCACATTGCCTATGTGTTATCTTATTTAGCTAATTCTGTATAATTAAATTTTGTATTTAATTTTTAAAGGATAAATTTATAAAATTTAAAGCCTGCCAGAAATCCGAAAATACCAATCAGAGCGAATGACGTCACGAATATATAAAATGCATTTAAAATTACAAATTCAAGATTGATTAACTGTGTTATAACATTAAGGAACCGCACATGACTGACACTTTATAGTTCCTTGTTTAAAATTAATGTCCCTAAATATATTAGAAATTAAAAACACTTGTGCACGAAAACAAAAAAAAAATATCTGTTATGAAGTTATCAAACACAAATAAAAAAGAGTTAGGTTAGAAAATAAAATTTGTACCTTCGTGGATGTTATTTTGTAACAGGTGATAATAGTTGGTCGTGGTTTAAAAATAAACAATTTTGTGTACATGATATGACACTACGAACAATCAAAAAATGAACATGAATTGGGAGACGCCATTCCCCAGACCAAGGTTAGTTTATATTTATAAGGTTGCGACTCATCCTCAACTTTTAGGCGGTTCGAGGTCGGGGACGCAAGGAAGGGCACTCCACGGAGAAAAGTTGGCAAGACTGGGTAAAATCAAAGCTGATGATCAATCCAGTGGCGTCTAGAATTTGCGCATTTCATTTTGCATTGTTTTGGAAGTGATATTTATTGAAAGATGTAATTCCAAATGTTTTTTATTTAAAGTAAAAGAATTTACAACTTAATAATAATTAAAAATTATTGTGTAAACGGTTGTTCTACTAATACAATAAACTGTATATCTCCGGCACTGAACAACATGGCCGAAAAATGGGAGATGTGACGTTATAAC
The DNA here is from genome assembly GCA_014170235.1 of Listronotus bonariensis. Classification (NCBI taxonomy): domain Eukaryota; kingdom Metazoa; phylum Arthropoda; class Insecta; order Coleoptera; family Curculionidae; genus Listronotus; species Listronotus bonariensis. The sequence continues at coordinate 13,138 of JACEGR010010172.1, forward strand.
ACATCAAAGCAATATGGCCGAATTTCGCGACCTTATATAGACCGACTTTGCCCCAGACATGAAAGCAGTATTTCAGAGAGAGTCAAATTTGGATACATACAAAGTGTATAATTTAGAAGGTGAAAAATACTTTTTGGCTCGAACTAGAAATCCAAGTTTTTTTTCCTTTAATTTAACAATTTTTAAGTTACTTATTAAACTTTTAACATCCTGTATACCATTTAAACGTCACATATGGCTGTCTGCTAAGCCGCTATAATTTTTACTGTATTAGTAATTTATCAATATATCTATCATTTGACCTACTTAGGGTCACATTCACTTACCCGTACCTTATTTATAAACGTTAGTAATTACCAATGGTTTCTCGGTATAAATTATTAGTATCGTAAATTTATACAGGATGTCCTACGACGAATTGCAAACGATTTTTAAATGGGAAAAATTACGTCATATTTGCACAGACCTCCCCTCCAACCATGGTAAGATTTGTAGAGATACAAATCGACCCCTTCCTTCTCCAAATGCCTCACGTAATTTATGGACGCACCCTTAAGGTCCATTTATACATATCCGGGCCGTGTCCGTTCAGTGTTATTTCCAGGTCCGAGTATTTTTGGATATGGGATATTTATAAATATTCGATTTGCGGCAGTGTTCGGGAGGGGAGCAGAGAAAATTTTGCCCTATTGGCTTTATTACTGGATAAAGAGAAAAATAACAACAAAAGAGGTGAAAGCAAAGAAGATCTGTTTACCCTGTATGGAAAAATAGAGAAACCAAAGGCGAATCCAGAAAAAGCAGAGAAATAGTCTATGTCCGAGACATGCCCCGTCAGCGCCGAAACCAAAAATATCGTTTGCGATTAATTATTGTCCGGGCACAGACGGGCCCCGTCCGGGACACGTCTCTATATAAATATCTTTATATAGGATATACAGTTACAGATATATGTTGTTTTTTCTGTCTGGCACTGACATAACACGGAACGGACACGGCACGGATATGTATAAATCGACCTTTTCTGTTACTATATCCCACCACTTTAACTGCGTCTGTTGAACAAATGGGCTAAGGCGCGGGTCTTCCTGACGTCGGATTTAACAGTTGTGGGTTCTAATATCGTCCACGCTATTTTTTTTTCACAGTAAATCGAATGGAATATGAATAACTTTATAAAATTACTGATGTAATGAAAACTGGCCAAGTCAAATCTAACAAACTTTAAGATCTCATACATGTTTGTATTTTGTACAGAACTTGGCACTGATTTAAATCCCCAATCCTTTTGCGGCAAAGCCCACAGCCAAGCATAATTTTAGTATTGAACTTGGCTTACCTTTTTCCACGTTTATGTTTTTGGTGGGATTTTTATATTACAGCTGCCGCTGTAGGCAGTAGACTAAGTAATGTAAATATAATGAAAATTTAAAATTATGTATATTGGCAAAATTTCATAGCCTAATTTTAAAATTATGGCCAAAAATTAAAAAAAAAAGTAAATAAATAACTTTAAAGTAATAAATTAAATAAAAACATTCGTTAAGTTTGGCTGGACTAGTCAGATCTGACTCAATAAGCGAGTATTTATTAACTTCATAGAAAGCCCTGTTTATTTTTAACTCCGTGAAAATCCTTGTTTGTCTATTTAACTTTTTCGCGAATATAAAGTTATTTATTTTCTTTAAAAACAGTCTCCACTCGCGTCTTTTTTAAAAACATATTTATTTATGGAAAAAAGTGAAGTTGTAGGCATTATACATATACAGGGTGTCCCACTGGGAACTGCTGCTATCGAATTATTGAAAAGTGGACCTTGGTAAATTTTAAAAATTTGTGAACATTATATAGTCAATGGATGACATACAATTTATATATTTTGACGTTTCTTTCACTTCCGGTTATACCCAAATTTAATGTCAATGTTCTATACCCAAGAGTAGGGAAGAAATGGGGCAGCACAGCACCCTTAACGACCTAATTAACATAAATTAAACATAAATTAAACAGGTGTGCATTAAGCGGCCCCAGATAAAGGGTTTCTTTTATGTCCTTGAGCAGCAGGTGTTTTTTGATTGGCTTTTTAAAAGTATGGGATATAGAAAATGAAAACATCTTTTATCTTTTGTTTACACAATAGAGGGATTTTAGGCGGGCCCAGATAAATGATTTCTTTTATGTCCATGAGAAAAGCCACAGGTGTTTTTTGACCATTCAGTGTTAACCTTGAATTGTGCTTTCAGGGTGTACCGTTTTTTGATGCACCTGTGGCGTGGGTTATTATGTGTTTTTAATAACCCAAAGAATTTAAATTTATTGCATCCTTTGTTTATTCACACAAGCCCTCATTCTAAAGTTTTTCGTGAGATTATGTCTTTGATAAAAAAATATATTTGTAGATTTAATTTGGAAGCTATGGGTAGTTTTTTTTATTAGGCATTTAACCTTGAAATTTTTAAATGTGTTAGTATACATTAAATTTTAAGAAACAATTTATATGCAGAATGGGGTATATTTCTCCAGTTCTTTTTACCGCGTTTATGGGAAAAAACACGACCTTGATTTTACAAGGTATGTGTACGGTAAGTATTTGACTTTGTCCTTGGACATGTATTTAAATTAGTGGAATGGGGTGTAATCGATTATGATATAAGCAGGTTTTTATTCAATGGAAGACATAATCTACCTAGCATCTGTGTTGTTATATAAATTTGTTGTCTGTTACGTGATTTGTGCAAGATATGATCAGAAAGTAATTTAGTAAATAATATTCCTCCAGTCCTTCGAAAATTGGGAAAATTTAAGTAATATTTCTTTCGTCCTCTAAAAATTGGGTGATCGAGAAATGGTGAAAAGCATCTACTATGTTGCAAATTATTTCCGTCTATTTGTTTATCTACCAAGTTAAGATTTTCGTCAGATATTTTTTGTTTATAATAAATAATAAAAATTAGTTGTATACTTAAAATATGTAAATAAATGGCAGACTTTGTAAGAAAAAAAATAAAAAAATGTAAATGAAAGTTATTTATAAAGCCTGGGAGACTCTTAAAAATGTTTGCTGTTTAATTGAGAAAATCGTAAAGCAAAATTACAAAAAATAGAAACAAGAAAAATGTTAAAAAATAAGGAAAGGACAGAAAGAAAAAATCCTACTCTTTCTTCTTATTGGTGCGGTCTTGCGGTTGCCTGGTTTTTTTGTTTGGTCTGAAAGGTAAAACTCTTCTTCGTGCTGGTTTTTCGGTTGGTTTTTCGAGAAAATCACAACTTTCACCTTGGCTGCTTGCTGCTGCTAGTGCACGAAGGACCAAATCCTCTGCGGCTGCGCCAATTTTATGTTGGAATCCCGTCCAGTTTAGGATTTGCAGATGGAAATTAAACACTTTGATTCAAAAACAAACTTTAAAAACATGATTTATTTTAAAAATGATAAAACATGCCTTGTGTTTAACTTATTAAAATATGATGATATGCAGTGATAAAAATAAGAAGAGAAAGAGAGAGAGAGAGTATATAATAATTAAAGACACATCAACCCATGAGGATTTTTTAGTGTCTAGTATGATTCTATTTAAGATTTAGGCGCCAAAAGGCAACGTGTGTAAAAGGACGGAGTATAAACATTATTTGGTATATGAACAGGTAAAAATTTCATAGTGGTTTTTTGTGATCTGGATTTCATCTATTAGAGATGTGGTCCTTAAAAAGGACATTATTTTCTCGGTGTTATTGTAAGAGAGCTTTTCTTTGAGGCTGTCTCGGATGTCATGGTTAAGCAAAATCTGGGAGTATTTAGGACAGGTGTCCAGTATGTGTTTGATTGTAATAGTTGTTCCACATGTATCGCAGGTAGGAGGGTCGGTCCGGGTGATTAAAAATCCGTGGGTTAGCCTGGAGTGGCCAATTCTAAGTCTGGCCATGAGTGATAGGGAGTGCCTGGAATATTTTTCCAGGGGGGTTTGTAAATATTGTGTCCTTAACCTCGTACAGTTTATTGTCTTCTATTTGGAGATCCCATTCAAGCTGGAATATCGCTCTGATCTTGTGTTTGGAGAAGGTATTTAAATCTCTTGGGCTGAATGTAAGGTTAATATTTAGTCCTTGATCTTCTTTGGCTAAGATGTCAGCCTTCTCATTGCCACTGATACCAACGTGGCTGGGGATCCAGAGAAGTGTAAGGGTTTTGTTTTGTATGTGTATTTTTCCCAGGTTGTATTTTATATTTAGGGCAAGGGGGTTAGTGGGGTTAAAGGATTTTAGGGATTTGATGGAGCTAAGCGAGTCGGTGGCTATGACCCAGTGGTTTTCGTTTGTGGTCTTTATGAGTTCTGTTGCTTTAAGGATAGCAAGGAGTTCGGCGGAGAGAATGCCGGTAGTTTGGTGTAGAGAGTAGGAGAGTTCGTAAGGGGGTAAAAGAGAGCAGCCCCTACTGACGAGTCGGTTTTGGATCCGTCGGTAAAAATGATTTTACAGTTGCTGTAGTTGGAGTGTATCAGTTGTTTGTATATCCTTCTAAGGGATTCACAGCTGTAGGTGTCTTTAGGATACTTCAGTAGTGATAGATCCGCATTGATAGGGGCGGAGTTCCAAGGGGGAAATTTAAATCTTTCAGTTGAGATTGGGTCGGGGAGTGTGGGGTATATATTTTGGGAAATTTGGTGGTATTTTTCATGTATCAACTTACAGTGGTTTCTTTGTGGGTGTTGTCTAGGGGGGTCTGGTGTATGAATCGTCTGGCATGGGGGATATGTGGTCTGAATCTTAGAGAGTTTCCATAATTAAGCAGGAGTAGCTGCCTTCTTAGATAGAGAGGTAGAGACTCTGATTCGCAGTACATACTAATAGCGGGACTTGTGCGGAAGGCGCCCAAGGCCATTCGTAGTCCGCCGTTGTGAATGGAGTCCAATTTTTTAAGCTGGTGAGAGGGGGCAGAGGAGTATACTATGGATCCATAGTCAAGTTTGGAAAGAATCAGTGAATTGTGTAGTCTTAGGAGTGTAGTCCTGTGTGATCCCCATTTGAAGCCAGATATAACTCTAAGGATATTAAGGTCGTGAGCGCATTTATTTTTTAGATAATCGAAGTGGTGTTTGAAATTTAAGGTGGGGTCAAAGTATAGCCTTAGGAATTTGTGCGTTGGGGGATTGGGAATGGGATTTGATAGGTGAAGAGATGCAATTTTGAGGCATCCCCTTCGTTTGCAGAAATGCATTGAGGCAGATTTGTTGGGGGAGAATGATAAGCCGAGGTAGGTCGACCAATTGTTGAGGTTAGTCAGGCTGGTCTGTAATAAGTTTTCACTGGTGAGACTCTCTTTGGCTGAGTGATATATTAGGATGTCATCAGCGAAGAGTCGGAGGGATATATTTGGGGGATGTAGTTTCTGATGCCATTCATTGCCACTATGAACAGGGTGGGGCTCAGAACGGATCCTTGGGGGACTCCATTGGGTTGGTGATAGGAGGGGGATAAGCGTCCTCTTATCTTTACTCGGAAGCGGCGATCTTTGAGGAATTCTTTGATAAAGTAGTACATGTTTCCTTTGATGTCGTAATTGTTAAGGATGTGTAAAATAGAGTTCCTGTTGATGTTATCGAATGCGGCCGTCAAATCAAGAAAGACCGCTGTGAGGTGTTGTCTGTTGTGGTAGGCTGTTTGGATGTCTGATTCAAAGCCGACGAGGTGGTCTAAAGTTGAGCGCTCACGTGTAAAGCCCATTTGTTCTATTAATAGTAAGTTTCTTTTCTCGAGGATCCATTTTAAGCGGAAGTTTATTATTCTTTCTAGGATCTTGCACAAGTGGCTAGTTAAGGCGATCGGTCTGTAACCAGAAGGGGATGTTCTGGGCTTGTCAGGTTTATGGACTGGAACGAGTAGTGACTCTCTCCAGTCATCCGGGAAGGATTGCTTGGACCATATTAGATTATATAGGCCGAGCAAGTATGTGTATCCTTGAGGTGGAAGGTTTTTGATGTAGGGCATCCTTATTCCATCCGGGCCAGGGGCTGTGTCTTTGCTATAATTGGTAGCATGGAGTAGTTCGTCCATGGTGATCGGGAGGTTGTAGGATACAGGGGGAGTTTCTGTTTTAGGGGGAGAAGGATTTTGTAGTTGTCTCAGGGTTGTTTGAGAGGGTGCCGTTATAATGGGTTGCAAATATGTTGGCTATCTCGTTGGGATCAGTGATCCATTTGCCATTAAGTTCTATTCCCGAAATGGGGAAGCGTGGTTTTCCTTTGAGTATATTTATCTTATTCCAGAGGGTGGAGCTGTCTAGGTGGGGTCCTATGGACTCGGTGTAAGATTTCCAGTTGTTTGTTCTGGCTTGACGGATAGTTTTCCTGGCGATGGCACTCATTCTTTTGTATTCTGTTAGGTTTTGTTGTGAGGGGAATTTTTGAATTTATTTAATGCTTTTTTCTATTTTTGATGGAGGTTTTGCAGTCATTGGTCCACCATGGAACCGGGGGTTTGTCAGGTCTGACCTCTGCTCTTGGTATACTGATTTCGACAGAGTTGAGTATAGCTGATACGAAGTTTGAAACGGTTTGGTTGATATCGGGGGATAGTGGGGGAGTCTTAAATGACAACCTGTAGAGGTCCCAATTTGCTTTTTTAAAGATGTAATAGGAAGTATTAGAGGCAGTGGAGGGGAGGAAAGTGTTTCTAGGTAGGTGGGGAAGTGGCCGTCACTTCCATGGGTATCATCTAGAACGCCCCACTGTAGGTCGGATAGTATACTCGGACTACATATGCATAAGTCCAAGTTAGAGAGGGTGCCATATGCGGGCAAGATGTAGGTGGGGAGTTGTCATTTAGCAGTGTCAGGTTGAGTGTGGTGATTGTGTCGGCAATTATTTTTCCTCTGGGGTCCGTGTGGTTGGATCCCCATAGGGTGTTATGGGCGTTTAAGTCGCCCATTAAAATAATGGGAGGGGGAGTTGGGATATGATGTTGGTTAAGTCGGCCTGTGTTGGAGATAGAGAGGGAGGGATGTAAAGATTACATAAGGATGTTTTTTTGTTTGCAATGTAAACAGAGACAGCACATACCTCGAAAGGGGAAGTAATTGGAATTTCCTGGTAGGGAGCATTCTTTCTAATGAGAGTAGCTACTCCCCCAGAGGCTCTGTTGGGGTTTGTTCTATCGCATCTGATAGAGTTATAATGCTTTAGTGTTTGTCGATCTTCGGGTTTACAGTTTGTCTCTTGTAATAATAGGAAAATGGGTTTAAATGTGTTTGTGAGTAAGTGGAGCTCAGAAAAGTGGGATCTGGCTCCATTCACATTCCATTGGATGATTGTCGGAGCCATTTATGATTTTTTTGGGTGTCTAGTCGAGTCAGTTTCCATTTTATCACTGCGAGAGGAGGAAGATGATTCTGATGTATGTCGAGATCTAGACGGTTTTTTCGTGGAAGAGTGTTTAAATGGGGTTTTGTTGTCTTTTTTGATGAAGGGGAGTGGTGTTTGAAGAGTGAGATGGG
>JACEGR010010173.1:0-20620 GCA_014170235.1 Listronotus bonariensis
GTGTTCTGTAGCAGAATGTTATACAAGAGGAATGTTTTATTTTTACCACGATAACCAGCGTCAGCGTCAAGCGGCTGATTTAAAAAAAAACAAGTTTTATTCTTGCATAAAGATCAAAGACAGAACTCTTACATTTTCCGCTCAACGCTGTCCGCTGACGCTGACTCATAGTATCGTGTCTGAGGTCTTAATGTACTGATCAGACTGAAGAGCGTCAAGCGGGTGATTAGCGTGCGAGCGATTTTTTCAAAGGGGGCGGGCAAAAATTAACATGCAACCGTCGCATTGCGAAAAATCGCTTGCTCGCGTGTCTTTAATCTGGCCGTACACTTAGACTACAGTAAAAGCACAAACACGTGTATGGTCATGTAAAACTGTCACACTGGTGGGGGAGGGGGCTTAGTTACTAGTTCTGGTTATAGTTAAATATTTGTTTTTCGCTTTAAGGAATTAAAAAAAAAAGATTTAACTAACCATGACACCCCCCAATGTGACAGTTTTGCATGACCGTCTATAGCGCTTCGACCAAATTACAAGTGCATGTGCTTTTTACTGTAGTCTCAGACACAGGCAGGTAAAGAGCAAGGTCGTTTAACTAGGTAAGGTTGCCTCGTAAGCCTTGCAACATGGCGGACCATACGTCACATATGTTATGTATTTTGCTCATTATTTAATGAAGTTTTTAACAGTGTAGTTTGTATTTTTTGTCAATATTAAAGGAAATACTTTTAAATACTGTTAATTCCAGTAGTTACCGTAATATCTTTATTTCCTATTAATAAATTATTTAACAATGATTATTCTAGCTGATTTTTAAATATTGTATATCGCGCTCTTTCGCCCTCATAGTATTATCCGTCTAGACATCCTTGTTGGCGCCAAAGAACCAGCAGTGCGGTACATATGTGACGTAATGAAGCAACCTTACCTGACTTTACCTAGTTAAACGATCTTGGGTAAAGAGTATTATTTCAAGCAATTGTATATATACTACTTCCACATCTGGTAAGAAGAAGACATGGCTGCCCTCTATCGAATAATCTAAAACTACGTACGTCTATAAAAAGGATAGTGGCTTCACGCGCTCACTGACTAAAATATGCTCCTGGGAACACGCGTGATCTTTTTGGTCGCTCAGGGAACGTCGACGCTCGTAAAGATCACGAATTGGTTTATTTGAAAACAAGTGAGCATCGGATGTTTGCGTAATTTTAAAAATTACATATTTACTGGCAACACTGCATGCAACTAATTCTGACCAATGAGAACCGTTTGAGTTTTGATTTTTGCATGACATCTTGCTAAGCATTTAAGGTTAGGTAATTAATGTTTAATGTCAGTGGTTTGTAATTATTTCTAATTTGAACTGTTTTATAATTAGTATTTATTATTTTATTAATTATTATATGGAAAATCTAAATGCTAACGCCCGAACATAAGAATATTAAAACACCGACCTACGAGTATTTACAAAACACTTAGGTTAGAAAATAAGAGCATGTCAAGCAACGTAAAATAAACAGAACCAATAAAATAGCCCAAAATGAAAAGAAAATAGAGAAAATTTACTAGAAAGTGTTTCCGCAGACAAGAAGAAAACTCTGTTCTCCTTGGTGAACCCGTTAAATATACCAAAAAAGGAAAAATAAAGGAGATATAGTCAGGTAAACAATGTAAACACTACCTATAATATAAGCAAATATTCTATCACAGCATAACAAACTGCTACAGAGATTTAATTTTAGATAACTGTGCCAGCTGCTGAAAGCCTAACACAAAAGGGAACCCACTGCTGTAACCACAATCTTGGCATATCGAAGAAATAAACCAAAAACGTATTACGAGCTCATGTTTTGCTATTAGTTAAGAAGTCACGGTTCCGAAGGTATGCTAATACTTTACTTTGATAACAGTTACATCCAAAGCATAACACAAATGCAACAAAATCTTTGGGTTTTGTAATTAGTGACGAATTTACTAAAATTCGATGCGTAAAGTTTCAACTCAAGCATTGATATGTAGCTTAAGGAATTTTGTTATTTTTAGACATCAGAGGTGCAAGAGAAAGAAGCTATAGTGGTAAATTATGAAGTTTGATACTAGCAGCAATAAAGGATTGATCACAATTAAAAGTATATAATTTAGTCTAACCTAAATGTAGCAAAGTAATAATAAATCATCTAAATATAAATAAACTGTGGTTTTTATTATAAACTATCTCTAAGAAAAGGAAAACCCAAGTAAATGAAGGTAAATAATTTAAAATATTTAATAATAAATGGAGGACTATAACTGTTAGAAGAGCGGGGACCGGTTAGCAAACAACAAAAGGAGATGCTGGGGGCTTTATTTGGTAATTTTCTAGAAACCTGCGGCAACCCGATTTTGACGAAATTTGATATACAGGGTTTTTTGGGGCGCTGATCACGAATCTAAAAGAATTTTTTGGCAGAAACGTTTCGTTCTTGAGATATTCATCATCAGACTTGAAATTTAAACTAATCATATTTTTACAACATTCCCCTTCTTTTGCTCACAATTCTTGATTTAAAGCTAAAGTGGCACAAAAAATCTTTCAGATTCGTGATCAGCGCCCCAAAAACCCCCGTATACCCAATTTCGTTAAAATCGGAGTTGCCGCAGGTTTCTAGAAAATTACCCTTTATTTGAAATGTGTGCTCCCGGGAGCACGCGTGATCTTTTAGGCGCTCAGGGAACGTCGACGTTCGTAAAAATCGTGAATCGGTTTATTTGAAAACAAGTGAACACGGATGTGTGCGTGATTTTAAAAATCACATATTTACTGGCAACACTGCATGCAACAAGTTCTGACCAATGAGAATCGTTTGTGTTTTGATTTTTGCATGACATTTGCTAAGCATTTAAGGTTAGGTAATTAATGTTTAACGTCAGTGGTCTGTAATTATTTCTAATTTGGTCTGTGTTTATTTAATTAGTATTTATTATTTTATTAATTATTATATGGAAAATCCAAATGCTAACGCCCGAACATGAAAATATTAAAACACCGACCTACGAGCATTTACACATACACATCACTTAGGTTAGAAAATAAAAGCATGTCAAGCAACGTAAAATAAACAGAACCAATAAAATAGTCCAAAATGAAAAGAAAATAGAGGAAAATTTACTAGAAAGTGTTTCTGCAGGCAAGAAGAAAACTCTATTCTCCTTGGTGAACCCGTTAAATATGCCAAAAAAGGAAAAATAAAGGAGATATAGTCAGGTAAAGAATGTAAACAATACCTACCTATAATATAAGCTAATATTCTATTACAGCATAACAAACTGCTACAGAGATTTAATTTTAGATAACTGTGCCAGCTGCTGAAAGCCTAACACAAAAGAGAACTCAGTGCTATAACCACAATCTTGGCATATCGAAGAAATCAACCAAAAATGTATTACGAGCTCATGCTTTGCTATTAGTTAAGAAGCCACGATTCCCAAGGTATGCTAATACTTTACTTTAATAATAGTTACATCCAAAACATAACACAAATGCAACAAAATCTTTGGGTTTTGTAATTAGTGATGAATTTACTAAAATTCAGTGCGTAAAGTTTCAAACTCAAGCATTGATATGTAGCTTAAGGAATTTTGTTATTTTTAGATGTCAAAGGTGCAAGAGAAAGAAGCTATAGAGGTAAATTTTGAAGTTTGATACTAGGAGCAATAAAGGATTGATCATAATTAAAAGTATATAATTTAGTCTAACCTAAATGTAGCAAAGTAATAATAAATCATCTAAATATAAATAAACTGTAGTTTTTATTATAAACTATCTCTAAAAAAGAAAAACCCAAGTGAATGAAGGTAAAGAATTTGAAATATTTAATAATAAATGGAGGACTGTAACTGTTACAAGAGCGGGGACCGGTTAGCAAACAACAAAAGGAGATGCTGGTGGAATTTTTCAAGGGCAATCTGGTATTGCTAACTAGCAAATTCTCAAGCCAGTATACTTAAAAAGATACCAAAAGGCTTTGAGAAGAAGCCACAAAAATTTTAAGTGCAGTCTCAGAAAGCAAGAAATCCTAGGACTAATAGTGTAAGGCAGAGGCGCACTTAGAGCCTTGCCGCCCGTAGGCTATTTTATTTTCGCCGCCCCCCAGCCTTGCCGCCCGTAGGCTATATTATTTTTGCCACCCATTTCCTCATCTTTTTCCGTCTGAAAAAGTTTAGAAGAGCAAAAAAAAAAAAAAAAAAGGTCCTCACTTCCATTTCTTTCAATTGTGGGTACAAAGAATTCCAAAACCAACAAAATTATTCATCATGAAAAAATTTTGAAGAGCAAAAAAACTCACTTGTATTTATTTGCCGCCCCCAAAATCCGCCGCCCTAGGCTTCAGCCTACTCAGCCTAATGGCAAAGGCGCCACTGGTGTAAGGTTTATTTAAACTGTAAGTACCTTATTTATTTATGTCAATATACAATTGTATTTACACACGTCATAATTAAGGGACAAATTTATTTTGCTGAACACCTAATGAGGTACCTACTAGTACATATATTTACAAATTCATCAAAGTTCACAAGTTGGAGAAACTTGTTATTTAGTACTTTTGGCTACATAAAAAAGTAAAACGGGTTCATGTCAACAATAATTTTAATACTAAGATAGGAGTAGTTTAAAAACAGTTTTTTTTTAATGTAATGCTTACTGCAGTTTCATAAAATTCCTACATGCGTACTGATATGAAAGTGATTATATTGCAAACAATTAAATTTAAAAGAGAGTTACCTAAAAGTGTTATAAGACAAACAGGTATAGTAGTTATCAATGCCATAATAGTAGTTATACAGTTTTATATAAAACTTCTGTAAGTAAATGTTGGGGCCTAGACTCGGCTCTAATAATTTAGTTAGACTACGATTCAGCAAAAAAAGCCACGAGGTCATAAGTTTTTTTTTTTTCAAATTATTTTCCTTTTTGTTGCTCGCGCACTATTTAAACGACGCGATTACAAGAAATTAGTGGATTGCCGTTTTACTTCTACGACGCCTCTGGCTTTTTCTTAGCTGAATTCTACTTTACCTACTTTAAAATGTATGCGAAGAACTGCTGTCCCAGAAAAGGGCCAATATTGAATTAAAATAAAGCATGTATTAAAAATATATATTTTTTTATATATATTCATAAAGACATGGAAAGATAAGATATTGTTTACTGATTAATTATGCACTAACAATGTTCACAAAAGTGGTAATAAAACATTTTTAAACTTAACAAAAAATGCTTTTTTTTAATAATGACACATACACACAGGGTAATGTGGATCATTTGTGGGAGGCGTACAATCCAGACAGCCCACAACACCAGAGATGTCATAATCTGCCTAAAAAGAAAAAAAATATTAGTCAGATTATTATGAGTAATATGTTCATAGAACAAAAAGTTTCTTGTTCAATAACATAGGTAATACATATTACAATAATACATATTCTTAATTGTATAATAATTCTCTATTATTTTCTAAAGTAAAAGCTGGATGAAAAACACTTATTGTTGAATTAAAAGAGATTAGAACCATTTAAAGTTTTCTTGTGTTTTAAACAATATGCTAAACAAAACAATAATCTTTCAAATGCAAATTTTGAGCAATGTTTAATGTATTTTTTAATAAGTACACATATTTTTAAAATACTTACTACAAAACCTTTATTTTTAAATAATTTTAAAAGAAAAAGAGAAACCTTGTTTTATTAACTACAGCTTGGCTCATACCAAAATTGACCATTGTTTCCACCTTTCTAAAATGCTAATGAGAAAATATATTTAAATAATGTCTTTTAAAATGTGGTTACAAACAGATTAAGGGCTCTCTAATAGAAACAGAAAATTTATATTTTTACGATTGAAGAATATGGAAAAAATGCAAAAATACAATATGCACAGTGGGTCAAATTAAGTGTCCACCCTTTTTGGGTATCCATTACTTTTTTAACCAATTTTTTTAATTTGATATTAAATTTTATATCAATATTTACAAGAAATCCCTAACCTCTAGAGGCTATCGCCTTCCTGCCTCCTGGCTACGCCCATGGTAGAAAAAAATTAACTATATCTAAAATAATACTTGTTTGCTTATTCATATTTAGTGTACTGTGTACTTCCTATTTTAAAATGTAATTCATTGTATTCTGTTAAAAAAAATATTAAATTAGATCTATGAAAGGCGGAAACAAACAAACAAAGCCACACCTAACCGCACCAAGGCCGCGCCGAGCTCGGATTCACAATGCTAGAAGAAATTAGAGAAGATTAATTCTAAAAGATTTAAAAGCACTTTGACCTCAAAAATATAAAAAGCATGATGTGATGAACAAGATGAGTCTGTTGTTTTGTATGTATATTCCTTTGTTTAAACAAAAACAGATTTTCTTACTTATCTTTGTTTCTTTTTATACAAACTTTTAGTGTAGTATAGGTAAAACTGTGTTAACTTATTCTTTGTAAAGATTAATTTTACGACTAGGTTTAATTTAAAGCGTAGTATTACAGACTCATATAACTGCAATTTTATTAGGAATATAAAACTTTTGCACCGCTTTCCCTACATTTAACCAGCGGGACGCACGGCTGCGGGCTCGTTGCGGTCATGTGTGGCTAGACCTTTATTCGTATTAACATTATAGTACTTACCCTGTTCATAAATCATTAAGGTCATTCAACCGATTTGGAAAGTTTATCCATTTATTAAAAATTCTTTATTGGTCGCTAACTTTATGCGTACTTAAACCAACAAAGTTGTTGTTTCCAATATCAGTTTGATAACTTCCAGTTGCCAAAAAATTAAGGGTTGAAAGAATCTACAAATATATAAATATTATGTATTTCCAATTTACACTAAAGATTTTATAAATATAACTAAATATATATATCTCACATACCTTAACATCTTTTGGTGTAGCCGTAAAACGAATTGGAGGAGCCATAAATTCCTCTAGTTTCTCGCAAAGATTGTTTTTCTAAAGCGGATTTTTTTTTAATTTCCTTTTGGAAATTTAAGCTTCTAAAGCCTTTACTCAGAGGCAAATTCTTCGTCTTTAGTATTCTAATAATTCCGCTTGCTCTATTCCAGCCATTACATTTAAATTAACAACATTATTAAATTCCATTTCGAATATACAAAAAAATCCTTCGATTTAATGGTCAAAACCGTTGGAAATGACGTCTGAAATCCGTGCTCCCAGCTTGAACGCCAACTAAAGAGGTGTCGCACAAAACAAATGAAGAAACGCACGCGTGAACTCTTGGGAACGTCGACGAATTTTTCAAATAAAGCATATGTGCTTATTTTTAGGCGAGCGTCGACGCTCATTTCAAATAAAGCCCCTTTGGAAATGACGTCTGAAATCCGTGCTCCCAGCTTGAACGCCAACTAAAGAAGTGTCGCACAAAACAAATGAAAAAGAGCACGCGTGATCTTTTCAAATAAAGCATATGTGCTTATTTTTGGGCGCTCATAGAAAATGAACGCCGGTGAACATTTCAAATAAAGCCCCCGGGAACGTCGACGCTCGTAAAGATCACGAATCGGTTTATTTGAAAACAAGTGAGCACGGATGTTTGCGTAATTTTAAAAATTACATATTTACTGGCAACACTGCATGCAACTAATTCTGACCAATGAGAACCGTTTGTGTTTTGATTTTTGCATGACATCTTGCTAAGCATTTAAAAAGGTTAGGTAATTAATGTTTAATGTCAGTGGTTTGTAATTATTTCTAATTTGGTCTGTTTATTTAATTAGTATTTATTATTTTATTAATTATTATATGGAAAATCTAAATGCTAACGCCCGAACATGAGAATATTAAAACACCGACCTACGAGTATTTACAAAACACTTAGGTTAGAAAATAAGAGCATGTCAAGCAACGTAAAATAAACAGAACCAATAAAATAGCCCAAAATGAAAAGAAAATAGAGAAAAATTTACTAGAAAGTGTTTCCGCAGACAAGAAGAAAACTCTGTTCTCCTTGGTGAACCCGTTAAATATACCAAAAAAGGAAAAATAAAGGAGATATAGTCAGGTAAACAATGTAAACACTACCTATAATATAAGCAAATATTCCATCACAGCATAACAAACTGCTACAGAGATTTAATTTTAGATAACTGTGCCAGCTGCTGAAAGCCTAACACAAAAGGGAACCCACTGCTGTAACCACAATCTTAGCATATCGAAGAAATAAACCAAAAACGTATTACGAGCTCATGTTTTGCTATTAGTTAAGAAGCCACGGTTCCGAAGGTATGCTAATACTTTACTTTGATAACAGTTACATCCAAAGCATAACACAAATGCAACAAAATCTTTGGGTTTTGTAATTAGTGACGAATTTACTAAAATTCGATGCGTAAAGTTTCAACTCAAGCATTGATATGTAGCTTAAGGAATTTTGTTATTTTTAGACATCAGAGGTGCAAGAGAAAGAAGCTATAGTGGTAAATTATGAAGTTTGATACTAGGAGCAATAAAGGATTGATCACAATTAAAAGTATAGAATTTAGTCTAACCTAAATGTAGCAAAGTAATAATAAATCATCTAAATATAAATAAACTGTAGTTTTTATTATAAACTATCTCTAAGAAAAGGAAAACCCAAGTAAATGAAGGTAAATAATTTAAAATATTTAATAATAAATGGAGGACTATAACTGTTAGAAGAGCGGGGACCGGTTAGCAAACAACAAAAGGAGATGCTGGGGCTTTATTTGGTAATTTTCTAGAAACCTGCGGCAACCTGATTTTGACGAAATTTGATATACAGGGGTTTTTGGGGCGCTGATTACGAATCTAAAAGAATTTTTTGGCAGAAACGTTTCGTTCTTGAGATATTCATCATCAGACTTGAAATTTAAACTAATCATATTTTTACAACATTCCCCTTCTTTTTGCTCACAATTCTTGATTTAAAGCTAAAGTGGCACACAAAAATCTTTCAGATTCGTGATCAGCGCCCCAAAAACCCCCGTATACCAAATTTCGTTAAAATCGGAGTTGCCGCAGGTTTCTAGAAAATTACCCTTTATTTGAAATGTGTGCTCCCGGGAGCACGCGTGATCTTTTTAGGCGCTCAGGGAACGTCGACGTTCGTAAAAATCGTGAATCGGTTTATTTGAAAACGAGTGAACACGGATGTGTGCGTGATTTTAAAAATCACATATTTACTGGCAACACTGCATGCAACAAGTTCTGACCAATGAGAATCGTTTGTGTTTTGATTTTTGCATGACATTTGCTAAGCATTTAAGGTTAGGTAATTAATGTTTAACGTCAGTGGTCTGTAATTATTTCTAATTTGGTCTGTGTTTATTTAATTAGTATTTATTATTTTATTAATTATTATATGGAAAATCCAAATGCTAACGCCCGAACATGAAAATATTAAAACACCGACCTACGAGCATTTACACATACACATCACTTAGGTTAGAAAATAAAAGCATGTCAAGCAACGTAAAATAAACAGAACCAATAAAATAGTCCAAAATGAAAAGAAAATAGAGGAAAATTTACTAGAAAGTGTTTCTGCAGGCAAGAAGAAAACTCTATTCTCCTTGGTGAACCCGTTAAATATGCCAAAAAAGGAAAAATAAAGGAGATATAGTCAGGTAAAGAATGTAAACAATACCTACCTATAATATAAGCTAATATTCTATTACAGCATAACAAACTGCTACAGAGATTTAATTTTAGATAACTGTGCCAGCTGCTGAAAGCCTAACACAAAAGAGAACCCAGTGCTATAACCACAATCTTAGCATATCGAAGAAATCAACCAAAAATGTATTACGAGCTCATGCTTTGCTATTAGTTAAGAAGCCACGATTACCAAGGTATGCTAATACTTTACTTTAATAACAGTTACATCCAAAACATAACACAAATGCAACAAAATCTTTGGGTTTTGTAATTAGTGACGAATTTACTAAAATTCAGTGCGTAAAGTTTCAAACTCAAGCATTGATATGTAGCTTAAGGAATTTTGTTATTTTTAGATGTCAAAGGTGCAAGAGAAAGAAGCTATAGAGGTAAATTTTGAAGTTTGATACTAGGAGCAATAAAGGATTGATCATAATTAAAAGTATATAATTTAGTCTAACCTAAATGTAGCAAAGTAATAATAAATCATCTAAATATAAATAAACTGTAGTTTTTATTATAAACTATCTCTAAAAAAGAAAAACCCAAGTGAATGAAGGTAAAGAATTTGAAATATTTAATAATAAATGGAGGACTGTAACTGTTACAAGAGCGGGGACCGGTTAGCAAACAACAAAAGGAGATGCTGGTGGAATTTTTCAAGGGCAATCTGGTATTGCTAACTAGCAAATTCTCAAGCCAGTATACTTAAAAAGATACCAAAAGGCTTTGGGAAGAAGCCACAAAAATTTTAAGTGCAGTCTCAGAAAGCAAGAAATCCTAGGACTAATAGTGTAAGGTTTATTTAAACTGTAAGTACCTTATTTATTCATGTCAATATACAATTGTATTTACACACGTCATAATTAAGGGACAAATTTATTTTGCTGAACACCTAATGAGGTACCTACTAGTACATATATTTACAAATTCATCAAAGTTCACAAGTTGGAGAAACTTGTTATTTAGTACTTTGGCTACATAAAAAAGTAAAACGGGTTCATGTCAACAATAATTTTAATACTAAGATAGGAGTAGTTTAAAAACAGTTTTTTTTAATGGAATGCTTACTGCAGTTTCATAAAATTCCTACATGCCTACTGATATGAAAGTGATTATATTGCAAACAATTAAATTTAAAAGAGAGTTACCTAAAAGTGTTATAAGACAAACAGGTATAGTAGTTATCAATGCCATAATAGTAGTTATACAGTTTTATATAAAACTTCTGTAAGTAAATGTTGGGGCCTAGACTCGGCTCTTAATAATTTAGTTAGACTACGATTCAGCAAAAAAAAGCCACGAGGTCATAAGTTTTTTTTTCAAATTATTTTCCTTTTGTTGCTCGCGCACTATTTAAACGACGCGATTACAAGAAATTAGTGGATTGCCGTTTTACTTCTACGACGCCTCTGGCTTTTTCTTAGCTGAATTCTACTTTACCTACTTTAAAATGTATGCGAAGAACTGCTGTCCCAGAAAAGGGCCAATATTGAATTAAAATAAAGCATGTATTAAAAATATATATTTTTTTATATATATTCATAAAGACATGGAAAGATAAGATATTGTTTACTGATTAATTATGCACTAACAATGTTCACAAAAGTGGTAATAAAACATTTTTAAACTTAACAAAAAATGCTTTTTTTTAATAATGACACATACACACAGGGTAATGTGGATCATTTGTGGGAGGCGTACAATCCAGACAACACCAGAGATGTCATAATCTGCCTAAAAGAAAAAAAAATATTAGTCAGATTATTATGAGTAATATGTTCATAGAACAAAAAGTTTCTTGTTCAATAACATAGGTAATACATATTACAATAATACATATTCTTAATTGTATAATAATTCTCTATTATTTTCTAAAGTAAAAGCTGGATGAAAAACACTTATTGTTGAATTAAAAGAGATTAGAAACATTTAAAGTTTTCTTGTGTTTTAAACAATATGCTAAACAAAACAATAATCTTTCAAATGCAAATTTTGAGCAATGTATAATGTATTTTTTAATAAGTACACATATTTTTAAAATACTTACTACAAAACCTTTATTTTTAAATAATTTTAAAAGAAAAAGAGAAACCTTGTTTTATTAACTACAGCTTGGCTCATACCAAAATTGACCATTGTTTCCACCTTTCTAAAATGCTAATGAGAAAATATATTTAAATAATGTCTCTTAAAATGTGGTTACAAACAGATTAAGGGCTCTCTAATAGAAACAGAAAATTTATATTTTTACGATTGAAGAATATGGAAAAAATGCAAAAATAAAATATGCACAGTGGGTCAAATTAAGTGTCCACCCTTTTGGGTATCCATTACTTTTTTAACCAATTTTTTTAATTTGATATTAAATTTTATATCAATATTTACAAGAAATCCCTAACCTCTAGAGGCTATCGCCTTCCTGCCTCCTGGCTACGCCCATGGTAGAAAAAAATTAACTATATCTAAAATAATACTTGTTTGCTTATTCATATTTAGTGTACTGTGTACTTCCTATTTTAAAATGTAATTGATTGTATTCTGTTAAAAAAAAATATTAAATTAGATCTATGAAAGGCGGAAACAAACAAACAAAGCCACACCTAACCGCACCAAGGCCGCGCCGAGCTCGGATTCACAATGATAGAAGAAATTAGAGAAGATTAATTCTAAAAGATTTAAAAGCACTTTGACCTCAAAAATATAAAAAGCATGATGTGATGAACAAGATGAGTCTGTTGTTTTGTATGTATATCCCTTTGTTTAAACAAAAACAGATTTTCTTACTTATCTTTGTTTCTTTTTATACAAACTTTTAGTGTAGTATAGGTAAAACTGTGTTAACTTATTCTTTGTAAAGATTAATTTTACGACTAGGTTTAATTTAAAGCGTAGTATTACAGACTCATATAACTGCAATTTTATTAGGAATATAAAACTTTTGCACCGCTTTCCCCTACATTTAACCAGCGAGACGCACGGCTGCCGGCTCGTTGCGGTCATGTGTGGCTAGACCTTTATTCGTATTAACATTATAGTACTTACCCTGTTCATAAATCATTAAGGTCATTCAACCGATTTGGAAAGTTTATCCATTTATTAAAAATTCTTAATTGGTCGCTAACTTTATGCGTACTTAAACCAACAAAGTTGTTGTTTCCAATATCAGTTTGATAACTTCCAGTTGCCAACAAATTAAGGGTTGAAAGAATCTACAAATATATAAATATTATGTATTTCCAATTTACACTAAAGATTTTATAAATATAACTAAATATATATATCTCACATACCTTAACATCTTTTGGTGTAGCCGTAAAACGAATTGGAGGAGCCATAAATTCCTCTAGTTTCTCGCAAAGATTGTTTTTCTAAAGCGGATTTTTTTAAATTTCCTTTTGGAAATTTAAGCTTCTAAAGCCTTTACTCAGAGGCAAATTCTTCGTCTTTAGTATTCTAATAATTCCGCTTGCTCTATTCCAGCCATTACATTTAAATTAACAACATTATTAAATTCCATTTCGAATATACAAAAAAATCCTTCGATTTAATGGTCAAAACCGTTGGAAATGACGTCTGAAATCCGTGCTCCCAGCTTGAACGCCAACTAAAGAGGTGTCGCACAAAACAAATGAAGAAACGCACGCGTGAACTCTTGGGAACGTCGACGAATTTTTCAAATAAAGCATATGTGCTTATTTTTAGGCGAGCGTCGACGCTCATTTCAAATAAAGCCCCTCTGGTGTCGTGCATAACCTTCACTTTCATTCCTGACGCATTTCCGCAGGCGTGCGCACCTCCTCGACCATACGAGGACACCATGTGTTCAACACCAAAACGTAAAAACTTCAGGCTTTAGGAATCTTCACTCACAGCGCTTAGCCCCAGAAGAAAGAAGCCCCAATTTAGCGTGAATCTTTTCTCGATCCCCAAGGGTACAGCCACGCTCGTACGATGCCTTCAATCGCCTACCCGGAAGGTCTATGTAGACCTCTACGTCAACATGAACCGCACTACTCGAAGATCGCGGAAAGAGTGTGCTACGAGGGAAGTTAAAAAGCTTAATTGCCAGAACGTTATATTAACCCTTAACCACAGAAATCCGGACATTTTGACCGGTGGGGCCGATTGGTCAAGATTATGCTCTTATATGCGTCTATGTACCTTTCCGGCACTTAGTTTTATGCTATAATCCAAGTCGTGAGAAGTGGATGTCTTAAAGCAAGCAAAATATTATAATTTAAAGTACGACACCGGTCAAATTTACTGGTAGTATGTGTTTACGTACCACAATTGAAGATATGATCAGACGGATTTATTTATTTGATGGTATTTATTTGGCGCCAAATGTGGCCAAATAAAATAAAGCTAGGTATTATGGTAAAATGGGGATTTGCACTGATAAAAACTGAGGTTCAACAAGTAGTTCACAAACTAACTATTTAACTTTACTTATTATGTAATTAAAAATTACCTTCGAAAAACGTTTAAAGATGAAATACAGTGACAAACCTACTCATGTTTATAATCTGGATAAAACTAGATTCCCTTTAATTTTTTTTTAATAAAAAGAAACAGAAGGGACGTTTTATGCTTTCAAAATTGGTTTACATTACACTGACTCAGTATTGTAAAATTCAGGTGTCTCATTTTTATACTTTTTTCTGGGTAACAATAGGACAGTGTTCCCAGCAAACACTGTTTGCCGGCAATGTACATTTTTCATATTGGCATTGATGGTAAAGCATTGGCAATTGGTGGCAATATTATGCCAACATCTTATACGCATTAAAAAGTCAACCCTAAATAAACACTTAATTGCCAATAAATTTTACATGCAGGCGAATTGCCGGCCAGCATACAAAAATGGCGGCATACCAATCCTGATTAAATAAAGCACGAGTTTTTGTTGCAGGCAAATAAATATTGGATTTTTTAAGGCAAACCTTCAACGCAACTTTTTAAACCATATTATTAACATTGGTATTTAACTAACATTAAAGCAATTTTTTGATCTGTTTTATTTATAATGGCAGCTAAAAAACATTATTTTATGTTGTTTACATAATTTAAAGGAAATGGCCTTTTCATAACATTTTATTGTTAAAAATCATGCAAATAAAAATTAGGTCAAACAAAATGTTTATTATGTATTTTGGAGCGAATAAAAATAAAATGATGGTAAAATTAGCTACGTTAATTTCGACCGAAGGTGACCGCTTTGTGCATTTGTTTTCTACGTGGTTTTCTAGCTTTTTAGTTTCTTTTTAAAGAACAGAGTTTTTTAATAGACATAATTAAATGTATTCATTACCTAATAAGTGTGTGTTGTGTGATTAATTGGCGATGGCTAGTCGAGAAGGCAAGATATTCAAGTAGACTGTTAGGAGCTGTAAACATTTTGTTTAAAACTTTATTAAAAGTTTTAAAGACGTGTTAATAAAAAATATTATATATATTCAATAGTTTTTTGACATACCGATAGATGGCGTAATGGACAATAAACTACTACGTTTCTGCAATATCTTCGCTTTTTATCGTCTAAACCGTACCCATTAGACAAAAATAATTCGAGAGCGGTCTGCGGTAGGTGATCTCACTTAGCTTTGAAAGAAATATCTTCGGCTAGTGTAAAAATCTGCATCTCCAAGTTGGACAGTGTTCCGAGGGATGGTACTTTGCATTGCAAGGAAATTGCATGCAGTAAGGAGTTTTTTCCTATTTTAATTTTCAAATAAAATATCGTATCATTTTAGCTTTAAAAAAATATATATGCGAGAATTTTCGTCAATAAGACGTCAGCTTGCTGCTTGGGAGTATCTGCATTTGTCCACTTTCGTGTCTTTTTGTTATCTTTTTGCCAATAACTTATTAATGATGGATGCCATTATCTTAAACGCATTTTTTTGCCAATAACTTATTAATGACGGATGCCATCACTTTATCTGCAACACATGGCCTAATAACGGCCAATTGCCCACTTTCGCGTCTTTTTGATACCTTTTTGCCAATGCCTTGCCATTAAAGAGTGTTGACAATGCCAGTAAATTAAATGTACAACGCCGGCAAAAAATGTTGTATGGGTTTTTATAAATAATAAATTTTATAAGCAATATTGCATAAATTTAAACATCTATCATTTTTTTATCTTTTTGACATCCCACGAAGGTCTATGCCTAAATACCAGAGTACCGTGGGTGTCGGGTTATTAGATGTTTAACCCATCGTTCCCCCTGTTCCGTCAACGTTGTCCAAGCACTGAAACATGCAGTTGCATTTTACAGCACCTTTTAGACAACGCGGTAGTGCCACTACGGTCGTTATTATTTTTAAATAACTACTACCTAAATATGTCTCCCCGCTGGGAATCGAACCGGCGACCTCTGGCTTCAAAGATCAAAGCTCTGTCCACTAGGCCACGGGGAGACAATCATGATAGTAAAACACTTCTAACATGTTCTAACACCTAAATGAAAAAGTTTAGTCAAGTTTTAATATTAATTTTTTTAAGCTTTAAAAATTTTCTCATTTTTACCCCACTTGACCCTAATATTTTTGTACTTTCATTTGTTGTATGGTTTTTGTTTTGATATTTGAGATCTTATACTGTTGTGTTTTAAAGATTGTGCGAATATTATTAAATTTATTTCCTATTCGTTAAATTTGTCATATCTTAACGTATCCACCAAAGCAACAATGAGGAACTTTTTCTGACGAAATGTTGCTTTATTGTGTTCCAAAATTGCGGAACAAATGTCAACAGGTTTCAACTATTTGTCTTGACTAAAGCAACTAAAATCAGGAACATTTTTTAAGGTATGTTTATCGTTGTTTACGTTTACACATTGTCGTGAAAGTCTGTAATACTTCGCGAAACTTTGAGAATTAAATGTCTCCACCGCAGCAACAACTAAATTTGTTCCAACTTGTTTCGAATTTTTCTCTGATCTTGCCAACTTGAAATGGAAACGCGAAAAGCACAGATGTTTTATTTTGTTTTACAACAAAGACCAACTTATTGAAACATTATGGAAATTTTCGGAAAACATGCAACACAAACAAAAAAGTTCCTAACTGTTGCTTTAGTGGATACGTACCTTTGGAATTACCATCATAAGGATTCTTCGCTGGAATGGGCAATAGAAGTGGATTCTGAGGAATATCGAATAAGATGTCGACTGTCCAGAATCAGCTTAATAATGTCGTTCATAAGCAATGCGTGGGAAGGAGACAGTTTAACGCGAATGCCGGCATGTAATCATTTCGGATTGGGTGACTAAGAGTAATTGTTTTGTTGTTGCATTACTGGCCGATATATACTTTTGCAAATAGCTGATACAATATACGATCGGATCATCACTCTGACTCAGAGATCGAGGTCAACAAATAAGACAAAGAAAATAAAAATAAAAAGTTTAAAAGTCGCTACCTACCAAGACTACACTCACGTTAAAATATACCAAAATGCACGAACTCATTTTCATCCAAGGTCCCTGACTGACCGCAGATTTACTTATAATAAAATATTTATGTATAAAATTTTAAATAATCTCAAACAGAGCCCTTGTATACTACAACAGGTATCTTTAAATTTCCCACAGAGGTCTCTAAGGGTAAACGAATTATTCTATTCTCTATCTATCTATCTATTTTTTTTCTTGGTTTTGGTCCCTTCAGGTCCAATCTACCACTCTCCCCCTTCTGGACTATGCTTTCCAGAGCTTCGTCGGCGGAAAATCTGGAATAATCGAGCTCGTAGCTCCCAGAAATTCCAAAAAGAAAACAAAAATAATTCTACAATCGATGCAATGCATAAATTGTCGGCTGTCAAACCAAGACCTGCTACTGGTGTTTCGTATAACCTTCACTTTCACTACTGACAGTTCCCATGGCACACCCATCTATTTCCCGCCATTTGAAAAATACCTCGTGTTCACCACCAAACAGGATCAGCTTATAGGAATCTTCGCTTAGATCCAGAAGAAAGATGCCGTCAATTTAGCGTGAATCTTTCCTTGATCCCCGAAGGTAAAAACGTCCGTACGGCACCTCTAACCGCCACTCCGGGAAGAACTTTGTAGTCCTCTACGCACGTCCGCACTGCCCGGAGGTCAAACAAAGAGTATAAAGGAATTATTTTTCTTGCCATTTTATTAGAAGTACAAGTACAGATCAGAATTCGCCTCTCTGCAGAATAATAAGAAATAGTAATTTGTGCGCTGAAGATTATTTTTCAATGTCATCATCACAGATTAAAACTATATTAAATAAATAATAGTTTAAAAAACTAAAAAACACGCTTTTATATGCAACCGAACTAAAAATTAGAAAATAATTTTTCATTACAAAGAGTTTGTCAGTCACTTCAGAGTAAAAAGCGTGGGGTGCTTAATATATTAAATGTTATAATTATTCTATTTGCAAATATCTATGAGGGAAAAGTTATGAAAAAATAGTAAAATGCACCCTACGCTTTTTACTCTGAAGTGACTGACAAACTCTTTGTAATGAAAAATTATTTTCTAATTTTTAGTTCGGTTGCATATAAAAGCGTGTTTTTAGTTTTTAAACTATTATTTATTTTTCATTTTTAGTTCGATATATCAATTAGTTTTTAAAATAAATGCTCCAGTTTATTCACTAAAAATTTCTTCGCCATGCATTCTTGATTTAAAGCTAAAGTGGCCACATAATTTTCACCTTTTAGAACTCCGTATTTCTATGTATTTTACACCTTTTATTATAAAATTGAAAAAAGTCAATTAAAAAAACGCAGCAAGTTATGCATCAATTGCCCTTGCGCATTCGCCATAATTAAAAACGATTATTAAGGAATTTATTTATCCTGGCGATGGCGGTCCTAAAATCAGGATAACGGGATACTGTTTTTAAATTATTGCATTGTCATCGGTCCTTGATGCGTGTGCTAAGTTTCAAAGAAATTGAAAACTAACCAGAACTAACCAGTTCACAGAATTCCTCCTTCTTTTTTTTGCACACAATTCTTGATTTTTCATTTTTTAGTTCGATATATCAATTAGTTTTCTGCGGTCATGTGATATTGAAATGTTTCACGAACTATTTTGTAATCTAATCATTTCATTTAAAGCTTCACTGTTGCATGGGGTTTCAGAACGCAACTACTCCGAACAAGTTTCAGGTTGGTCTGCATGTAACGGGGTTTGTACCCGTTTAACGGGGTTCTTGTTAACCCCACGGTCTTCCTGTCGTTTGCCGAGGGTTGCTTCCTATGGGTGGACGCACGCTTGTTTAACTTGCATCCCGGTCCCCAACCCGTCGGCAAATGTTGTCAAGTTCGATTATTCAATTGTCTAATTTGGCGCCTCCGCCAGAACGTACGATTTTTCACTTTTCCGGTTTTCCTGGAAAGTGCTGGAACTTAACGGGATACTGTTTTTAAATTATTGCATTGTCATCGGTCCTTGATACGTGTGCAAACTTTCAAAGAAATTGAATAGCTGGAAGTTGGTAAAAATTAGGCTCAAAGATTCCGTTACATAGTTACAACCCAAGTTAATAAAAGCGTGTTAAAAATAGATTTTCGGCACTATACCGTCTATTTCTTTTTTTTTTTCTTTTTAGTTT
Source organism: Listronotus bonariensis (assembly GCA_014170235.1). Classification (NCBI taxonomy): domain Eukaryota; kingdom Metazoa; phylum Arthropoda; class Insecta; order Coleoptera; family Curculionidae; genus Listronotus; species Listronotus bonariensis. Next base: position 19,285 of record JACEGR010010173.1, read on the forward strand.
CTGTCATACCTGTAATTATTAGTTTTAGTTTTATTATTTTGTAAACAATTTACTTTTATTTTTAAGGATATGTTAAAATTTGTGTAAATTTGTGGATACCCGACTAGGTACTTCTGTACCTGCTGTATCCCCTTGACCAGTAATAAATAAATAAATACAAGCAAAGAACCTCTTATACAGAATCAGCCAGTCAAATATACATAATACAGGGTGTAAGTTAATTGATGGCTGAAAATACAGAGGTATGATTCTTTAACTTAGGAAGATAAGTTTTTATGAACATATGTCCTAAACGTCTTAACTTTTAAGGTGCAGGGTGTTAAATTTTTCAAAAAAATCAAAAAATTCGAAAACACCTATTTTAGTAAAAACTGTTATACTTGATATAAACCTTATTTAAATAAGTATTAATTATTTTTTTTACATAATTCTCAATTAAAAATTATAAAACCTAATTTTTAAAAGCGTAAACTTAAAATTAGACTTTCACACTGGTGCTGGATTTTACATGTTTACAAGAAGAAATCGATTTGGTTGGCAATATAAAAATTTATATTCAGAACATTATAAATCTGTGAGATACGAAAAGAATTATTAACAGTGTGTCCCGCTTTTCATAAAAACACCCTGCTGTCTCAGTTATGAATAATGAGAATTTCTTAAAATTTTTGGTAGTGATTGTATGTAAGATTAATAAAGTAATTGGCATACTTACTGAAAACTTTATTTACCATTGGTATGCGGTCTTGGGGGTAAAATAAGAGACTTGATTTTTACGAAAAGGATTTTTTTCTGTCAGATTTAAAATGTCATCCCCAAAAACTTCTTTATTCATATTTGAAAAATATCAAGCGCCATTTTTTTAAATATTATTTCCCCAAACACCTTACACCAATGGTAAAGTTAAAATATAAGTATTAGGTACAGTGAAAATGTTTATTTACAAGGGGCGTGTGGTGTTGGGGAAGGTAAAAACGTTTTTTTTTTGGAAAAATAATAATAATAATAAAAATAAAGCCCTAATATCATTTTTCTAAAAAAATAAGTCTTTTTACCCCTCAAGATCGCACGCCAATGGTAAATAAAAGTTTTCAATAAGCCAAATACTTCGTTTCTCTAACCTACAATCACCACCAAATTTTGAAGAAAATGACATTATTCATAGCTGAAATACCAGGGTGTATTCATGAAAAACACACACTGTATAAACAGAGCTGTAATAAGTCGTCAAAAATGAAAAGTAATAAGTAAAGTATTCGCTTTGCTAGGTCAGTGGTGCAGCTACAAAGTCAGTGGCGTAGCTAGAGGTGTTGAGGCCCAGGGCGGAAAGTAATGC
>JACEGR010010174.1:0-20619 GCA_014170235.1 Listronotus bonariensis
AATATACAGGGTGATTCAAAAATCGATCACGAAACTTAAGGGGGTGATTTTACTTGACAAAATAAGGGTAGAGCTTCATATAATTTTTTTTCAAAATGTCATTCGTTTATTTTTTACAGATATCGCAAAGCTGGGGGCGCCATTTCATAGACAATCAAAAACTTAAAAAATAAGGTAGTCTTTATTAAAGTCGATAAACCTCACCGTTTAGGCACCAATAGACATCAAAGTTTTCATCAATTTTAATCAAATTACCTACATACATACAGAGTGTCCAGTAACTCAACAGACAAACTTAACCAAACGACTCTACAACAAAAAATAAGAAAAAACTTCATATAAACATATTATGTCCTAAACGTCTTAGTTTTTGAACTACGGAGTGTTAAAAATTATTATTATTATTTTTTTAAATATTATATGAAGTTTTTTTCTTATTTTCTGTATTAGAATCGCCCTGTAAAGTTGAGTTACTGGACACCCTGTATGTATGTAGGTAATTTGATTAAAATTGATGAAAACTTTCACTTATCCAAAATTTAAGCATACCTTAGAATCAACTATACATTTGAACAATCAACGCCGTTTTTAACAAAGGCCTATATGTTACTGATACTTCATAATATTCAAATTTTTTAGGTGGGCCGGTCCTCCCCTACTTCCGGTTAAACCGGAAGGGATTTTGGGTTGTAATGGAGAAAACATATTAATGTATGCTTTTATTATACTTTTAATATTTTATTAAAAAATACATTTGATATAGTAATCTAATAATCCTTATAGTTTCGAAAATATGTTCTTTCAAATCTAAAGAATAACAGTAAATTTAAATAATTATGTAGGTAGGTCATATTTTCATAACCATTAAAGATAGAACCATAAAATGTAGTCTTTTGTAATGCTCTTTAAATTATCTTTTAAATGGTGATTCAATATACAGGGTGTTCCATTTTAAAAAAATCATACTTTTGTCGTACTCTGTATATTTTAAGAAAAAAATTGGTGAAAGATACAGATACTACAGAATTATCCTAAAAAATTGGTGTTTTTAATTCTTTTATACGTTTTTTGAAAGATCTTTTTAATGGTCAATATAATATAGAGTGTTTCATTTAAAAAATATTTACTTGTTGTCGTACCCTGTAAATTTATAACTTGACACCCGGTACACATAAAATTTTCGTTAATAGTTCAAACTTTTTTTGTTATTTTCTTTAATTTGTAAATTTTCCAATTATGTCAAAATATCCATTCGAGTAATAATTTAGAGGCAAATCCTTATCACCTTGCATATTATAAAAAAATCTGTCCTTTTCGATTTCCGCATTTTCCCACAACAAACTATTTTATAAGACATTCGAAAAGAGGTATGTCTGCCGCGTGGTATGCAATGCTGCACAAACGCCATCGCCAGTTGGTTAATTTTGTTTATTTATAGAACTGGAAATATGCCAATTTCATTTTACAGGATTTTCACACACACACACACACTGCACGGTGCAGTCTTTTTTCTCGTAAGTGTTGTAACTTCTTACTTTATTTCTCGCTTTAGTTATTATATGCACAGCGTGTTCCAAATTTAAGAATGATCATTCAAATTTCGGGGAGCGAGCCGGGGGAGCAGATAGAGTTGGTATAAGACGTAGTTATTTTCTTTTTCCCAATTTAACCAAAGAATACCAATCCATAGAACCCCACAAGTGAGATTTCAGCGTACCCTAAAAATTTTTAGTACCTACCCTGACCAACAGATGGCGAAAGTAGCACGATGTCGCTTTGCTAATACGATTACCATCAGAAATTGATAGCAGTCGCTCACGAGCGGTCGGCCCGATCAGTTAGAGTGAGGATATACGCAAAATTTAATAAAAATAAAATTCCCGATAAATGGACCCAGTATCCATAAGATTATTAAATTTATGATTTCAGAATAGGATATATCGATGCATTTTTACAAAACATCCTAAGCGACATTCGCCAATTTTACGGGAAACGATTTTTTCTTCCCATCGCGTTATTTTTAAAGAAAAACCGAGATCTGAATGTTTTTATTTTATTTTAGATGTCAAAATTTTCAGAATCTCCTAAATAAAAAGCTAAAAATTTTAAAAATTCTAAACCTAAATAATAGTTAATTTTTAAATTTTTTATTTTTATTCAATTTATCTAGACAACGGTGGCAGACTTGCCACCAAAACGTCGATTTTTAGTTCTCTATTAATTGCTTTATTTTTTTGGTTTTTTGGTACTTTTAATTTATTTTTTGGCGTGTACCCAAATAACAACCATTATTTAAATGAACCGCCGAACCAATATAGAACATATCTTCATCTGAATTAAAGCCGTGCACTAATGTATGTACAAAAAAATTACCAACTTTGTTTTCAAAATAACTCAATAAAAAAAAAACGTTTCCCGTAAAACTGACGAATGTTGCTTACGATGTTTTGTCAAAAACCCATCGATATATCCTATTCTGAAATCATAAATTTAATAATCTTATGGATACTACCATTTATCGGGGATTTTATTTTTATTAAATTTTGCGTATATCCTCACTCTAACTGATCGGGCCGACTGCTCGTCAGCGACTGCTATCAATTTCTGATGGTAATCGTATTAGCAAAGCGACATCGTACTACTTTCGCCATCTGTTGGTCAGGGTAGGTACTAAATTATTTTAGGGTACGCTGAAATCTCACTTGTGAGGTTCTATGGATTGGTATTCTTTGATTTAACCGACTTTGTATCTCTAAAGCCGGGATCCCACAGCGCGTGAAGTGGCAGTTCTCGCGCCAAACTTGCCAGTTCACGCGTCGTTGAATAGGGCAGGCTCGGCGATCTTCGGTCGGCGCGGTAAGTCTCGTCATTTGTCGGTAAATCAACACAAGGATAGATCTTACAGGAGAACAAACGGACCAAAAGTTTTTAAATTCTAAATCGGCAAAACTGATCGCATGGTCTAGAATTATTAAATACAAAATTTTACTTTGATTGGGATTATACAGGGACAGTTATAACTTGAAATATGAAAAATGACCAAAAGTAAAGTATTTTTTATTTTTAAAACAAACAAAATTTTATAAGTAAATGTTGTAGAAAATTGAATTTTATGGTCAAATTTAAAGTTTAAGCATTAAAGCAGGAAACATGTTTTTGTCTAGGTTTTTACATTAATCATTTATTCTTAAATAGTGGGCAAAAAACATTGAAATTATAATGCCATTTTTCCGGTTCTAACAATCAGATTAATGTTTATAAAGGGCCAATTTGTAGATTTTTTTAAGGAACAAATTTTATTTGAAAAAATGTTTTCACCCCTTTAAGTTTAGGAGCTAGATAGAGCTTTATGAACAATTAAAGTGTTTATAACAAATTCCCGCTTAGACACAAAATCAATTTTGAAATTCGAATTCAGCGGCTCAAATTCCTTAGGAATACACTCTAAAACTCTGTGAACTCTAATCGGCCACGAAACAGCCCTGGCCCCTAGACTATTTGGAGCGGATGCATTTTTAATACATGTTTATTGGAGAAGAGAGTTTCATATTGACGCATAAAATACGCCCTTAAACTTCTAAATTTTAAAATACCCTGTATAACTCCAATGAGTAATGCGTTTATCCCAACGACGCGACGTATGGACCCAGCGATTCATTTGTCATAATTTTATGATAAACATTAAGCCAACAATTATAATAGGCCGAGGGGGTGAGGCAAGCGAGAAATGAAAATGGCGGACTTACTTTTTGACCATAGTCGATAGTATGCACCCAACGACGTTGGTCTCTATTTACCTGTGAAAAGTGAGGTGCGGAAATGAATAGTCTATCCTTCTACAAACAAAGCACTGCCTACCCATATTGTCTTTAAAAACACTTTCTAATCACCAACAAACATTAGAAAATACACAAAAAACGCATTATAAGCTTTATTTGATCGCTTTTGGCTTTCCAAATTGTCAAATGACAGAAACCAACAGAAATGACAAAGCAAAGGGGCATCACCCACAAGCGTTTAGGAAAAGTTCATTTATGGTTTATTTACGATGGAGTAAAAAGCCCTGGGCGGCGTTGCCGGCATTAACAAATAATCACGTATTTTCAGAATTTTGCTTATTTAAAAAGATAATAACTTATAATATTAGAACATATTTTTTTGTTATGATATCTAAAAATGATAAAAATGTATGTATTGTTAATTTAAAAAGTTATATTAAAAAATTCTTTAATTTAGAGGCTTATCGAACAACTACTTGTGGTTAGTAAGTTTAGAGTGAAAAAATTAAATTTGGCAAACTGCATTTTAGCGCTTTTACTGTGATGTATTAATGACAACAGCTCAAATGTTCACAAACCTGGTCCATACGTCGTTGGTTTATCCCCTTTTTTACCCTGGGAACATTTCACAAAGACAAAATATTATCGCGGTACCAGTTGTTCCCGGGTATTGTTGTCGGATATTGGATATTATACCACCCAAGGGATGAAGTAGGTAGTTATGAGCCTCTTGAAAATCTTTAGTACCATATGGCCGGAAAATAAAAAAAACGTTTAACTAGAGATTTAACAAGTCATGGAGATATGTACCTGCTAGGAATGCAGTCGTGTTGACTTTTGTACCGGGACTAATAGATTGTTTATTTATAGAAAGCTTATTAAGTTTTTACCATATGGTGGCAGATTTGCGAAAAGGCAAATGGTGTTCTTGTGCTTTTTACATATTTTTATTGTCGTAGAAAATATAAGAACCATATAAATTGATGCAAAATTAAAAATTGGAGTTGGCAGAAATACGATTTTCTTATCCTTTTCTGACAATAAAACTGACACCAGGTATTGGTTATGCCATGGCTAGGACAATTTTTAAGCCTTTGAATTAAAATCCGTCTTATTAAAGAGTTATGAAGAAGAAAGATGGATCGAAAAAACACCAATTTTACGTTTAAAGCCAAATAGCATTTGTGTGTCAGTAAAATATGCAAAAAAAAATGATACCACAAATTTGTGGGTCTAAAATATGACGATCTAACCCAACTTACCTTAGTCTAAAAGTGGATGATTTCGGAGATACAGGTTGTTAATTTTTTTCTGGTTTTAGACTATACAGTGTGGCGCCACCTTAAGTTGCTCCTTTCGACGGACACTTTTTAAAACATTCAGATTGTTATCCTCCCCTAACAGGTATTAACTTTCAAGCATTTGTATGCAAGGCCTACTTAAAAATAACTTTAAAAAAATAGAAAAAATGAAATTTTTCTTTTAACTAAAAATTAAAATATGACATGTGATACATCGTTGAATTTGTAATAAAAATGAGATCAGATACATGATGTACTTTTTTTCGAGCCATATAAAAAAATAAAGTTGATGATAGTTTCTTGAAAACGAAACGTCGGGTATAAAATCTAAAATTACCATCATGTAGTAGCTAAAAAGTGCCAATGAAAAAGTGTTATTAGTTTTTTTATATCTTTTCAAATAGAGTCAGAAAAAATAAAATCGATATAGTCAAATTTTCGTTTTTGCCAAATATCTCAGCAGGCCATGAAAATTTTTAAACTGCATATAAATAAGCTTTAAAAAACACAACTTTTTCCTAATTTAACCTAAGCTGTATCTCCAATAGGTACTGAGATTCCCATGCTTAGGATCCTTATCTTGGACACACTGTATATCCACTAGAGGCAGCTTTGCCTAAAAAATAAGTCTAGTACCTTTGTCTTCCGCGATCTTGACTGGGTTTTCTTATGGGACCACCGAGGAAGTGCACTCTCTCAAATAAAAAAGAATTTTTAAAATCGGTCTACAATTGACGAAGTAATCGGTGCACCAGTGGCGTAGCGTGGGTCAAAGGGCGGGAGGGGCGAACTATTATTGGGGCGGCCTAACTTTCCATAGAGCAGTATACTGTTCCGCAACACCTCGTATAAAAACACGTACCTTTGTTTTTATACCTTTATTAACAATGAAACGTAACTATGGTTACAACGACAAAATCTTCAGCTATCAATGTCTCGAAGTTTACAGCATAAAAGTCGAATCTATACTAACTAAATCAGAGGTTTCCGTCGCCCTTTTGTAGTGTGGTGGAAGAGTAAAAAATGATCTAGAATTTTGGAGAAATATCGCGAAAGGTAATTTTCTAGAAAATGGGAGCAACTCCGATTTTGACGAAATTTGGTATACGGGGGTTTTTGGGGCGCTGATCACGAATCTGAAAGAATTATTTGGCGGAAACGTTTCGTTCTCGAGATATCCATCATCAAAGTTCAAATTTGAACTAAGCTTATTTTCACTATATTCCCCCTTCTTTTTGCACACAATTCTTGATTTAAAGCTAAACTGTCACACAATATTTGATTTTCACCTTTTAAAACCCCGTTTTTCTACGTTTTTACATTATTTTTGCATTAAACTGCATAGCTATACTTAGAATCATTTTAATCCCAGTTTGCCATGAAGCCCTATGTGTATGTATGGTTGCCGGATTATCAAAGAAAAGCCACGCAATTTAATTCAAAAATAATGTAAAAACGTAGAAAAACGGGGTTTTAAAGGTGAAAATCAAATATTGTGTGACACTTTAGCTTTAAATCAAGAATTGTGTGCAAAAGAAGGGGGAATATAGTGAAAATAAGGTTAGTTCAAATATCAACTTTGATGATGGATATCTCGAGAACGAAACGTTTCCGCCAAATAATTCTTTCAGATTCGTGATCAGCGCCCCAAAAACCCCCGTATACCAAATTTCGTCAAAATCGGAATTGCTCCCATTTTCTAGAAAATTACCTCGCGAAAATTCCATAGTACAGGATGGCATAAAAGTTCTCAATGGATAATTCGGGCGTATTCGGAAATTTTCGAAACTGATGAAAGAACTTGGAAAATCTAAGGTAAATTATTCAAATAAATAATCAGACTAAACGGTCCTAACTTTATACAATTCTATAAACAAAGAACACTTATTTTTAATGTCCCTAACAATACTAATAACTATTTTTGCTGGCACCAAGACAAGTACATTAATATGAGTTATGTACAAATAAAAATGGGAATTATTTAAAAATCTATTAATATCAATGGTATCATACCACGCTATAAATGAAAACTACATAATTTGGTTTAACTTTTAACTTTTTTATTAAAACATTATTTTTATTTTTTTTTAATATAAATTAACAATTTTTAAAATATATTTTTGCAAAAACAAATATAAAATATGACTTAAATAAAACGAAACGCACTTTTAAAATTTATAAATACAAAAAAACAATTTTTAAAATATATTTCTACAAAAACAAATACAAAATAAGACTTAACTAAAACAAAACGCACTTTAAAAACTTAACAAAACAAAAGATGCCTGGTCTTGACACTTCTTCTTATTTTATCTAAAACTGTGTCAAAGTCAACATCAAGAGCATATTCTGCCTCGATGCTTATTAGGGCTAAGTCGTTTACCCTCTGTTCGCCAATGGTGGTCCTTTGATATGACTTTATTTTGCGTAAACGACTAAATGACCTTTAAGCGCCGGCGCTATTAGTTGCAATAGTATAAAAAATTTTATATAATTTTTTTAAATTGGAAAATTTAAGTACTTGCTGAAGCCCTCTCAGAAAAAATTTATGAATGTGCCACTGATTGAGAGGGCGCTAAAACAGAGGGGGCGGAGGGGGCAGCCGCCCTCCTGCCCCCAGCACGCTACGCCACTGCGGTGTATATAATAATATAAAAACATAGGTGTCGAACATACATATATAGTAAGAACATTTTAAAAGCGCAAATTCGGTACCCTTTGAAAATAATACAAAAAACATAAAAAAGGCCGCCTGCAATCGGACTATTTTATACAAAGGCGCCGCTATCCTTTACAGCGACGCGCCAATACACTATGGGATAGAAATCCATTATTTTGGCCAAAAAGCAATTTTGAAATTTTAATGGCTCATGCTGTGTATTTCAAAGTAGATCCTCCAAACTACATGTACGCAAAATTATAAAAGGATATGACGACTTCTATTGGGGTAATAAGAAACTTGAAAATGTATTTTAAGTAAACATAAATATACAACATTAAATCTACTTAGTTCATTATTAGCCTTGTTTACTAAAATAAGTAAAAGAGTTTAAATAATAAGAGCTATTGTTGTGTTTCCGATGCAGTCTCGCGAAATATTGCTACTTTTGTCAAAGATTTTTTTACCTTTTTCTTTATCAGTTTTTGTACTTACAATTGCCTTCCTACTTTTGCAACTTCTGAGTGTAAGGACAGATACAAGATTTTTTTATAATTTACAAGGTTTTCCATTTTAAAATTTATTATGTTTTGTCCTACACTGTATATCCTAAAAGATAAAAGCATTCTAATGAAAGATATGGATTCTACAGAATCTACCCAACTAAAACAGTGTATTTTATTTATTTTATACGTTAAAAAATAAAAAAGTTACGAAGATGTATCTCTATTACGCTTCTAAGAATAATTTAAAATTATTTTTCACATTTGGATGGTCATATTTCCGAAACTAATTGAGATAGACTCATCAGATGTAGTATTTTTAAAAGTATTTTAAAAGATTTTTTTGGTGTTGATATAATATTCAGGGTATTCCATTTAAAAAAATCATACCTATTGTCGTACCCTGTATATCATATGAGATAATAATCATCGGATTACTGATTAGAATACTACCGAATTAACCAAACACGCTGACATTTTAGTTTATTTTGTACAATAAAAAATAATAATGTTAAGGGGGTGTAAATTTATAATAACAAATAATAAGTTTTAGGTTTCCAAAAACATTTGTAATAATTTATAATATTTTTCCAGTAAAAAGCACCTCATTTTAAGTTAGATTAGTAAGTTTCAGAATTTTGACCAAAAAAATTAATTTCTATCCCATAGTGCGATGACCAGCTGCATCAACCGGCATATCATAAAAGAAATATAGCAAAGGCGGCCGCGAAGACAAGCATGCCGATTTATTTGCTTTAAACTTTTTGTGATTTTTTTCTTATCAAAGAGCACCGAATTTACATTTTTAAACTGTTCCGTTAATACAGATTTAGTTAAATAATATAACACATAGGCAATGTGAAGAAAAGAGACAATCTAACTAAATACCAGCATGTAAACAGGCGTGAATCATAGTGCTTGTTTTGTTATTCCATTGCCGGCCGATGAACCAAAACGCATGGCTCATATTGTATAACGTCCTCTTTATTTTGAAGTCGGTTAAAAAAATATGTGTGTAAATATATCTTGTGCATTGATTATTTTATTTTGGTCAAAAACTGGACAATAATTATTGTTCGTTTCCTTAATTTTCAAATAAAAATAAATAAATAAAATCTTTATAAATTTCTTTTGTTTACTCACTTTAATACGTCAACAAAACATCTTACATTGTATTCAATGTGCCTTGACTAGGACCATTTTTTTACCTATGAAATGAAACATCTGGGTCATATTTGAATTCCCATATGGATGCTGTGTTTTAAATATTGCGTCGACCTGGTATATTGGACGGATGTGAACGCCCACGACTAAGTACCGTTATATCTCGTAAACTGTTTAGGCGGCTACCGCTCTTAGCTGAGTTACGGTTAATTGATATTCAGAATGCCAACAAAAGTCATTTCTAGTAATAATTGCAGGTGATTGACTAGCATGGGCATTACCATAGAGTTTACAATAAGATATAGGTCAGATTTTAACGGTGTAAGGATCTGAATTTATAATAAAGGGACAGTTGAATATGTTTATAATACACAATAGTATCTGTAATAGATTAGTAAAATAATAATAAATAACTTTATGTTTTACCCATCTATTATTGATCTGTAATACCTTAGAAACGAAATATGTTATGGTAGCAATAATACCTGCTATCACACCTAGGGCATTATAAGCGGGCATTATGATAATGCCCGCTTATAATGCCCTAATGCGCTAATATGGAAATTGTATTGCTTATGTAATTTTATTTCTCTCACAATAAAGATCAAGTTTATACAAACATATGTATTAAAATAAAATCAATAACTTACCAGTTCCTGAAAATATGCCATTAAAACGCCTTTATGGCCTTTTCTCTTATATTTTGTGGAATTTCTTCCATTTTGAGCAAATCGTTAAATAAAAAATGCCAACTGACTAACTGATAGAAACATCAAAGTCAAACTTAACACCAGTCATTATCTACTAACGTATACAGGTACAGGTGCAACTTATTTTTTATATTGCGAAAAATAATGTAATTAGTCATTGAAAAACTCTTTTGGGTAAAACATAAAGCATTATATGCACCACGGGCTTTACTGGACTATAATGCCCATCAGGTCGAAATCTAGCCCTCGGGCTATTTCGACCTTCAGGGCATTATAGTCCTAGTAACGCCCTTGATACATAAATAGCTATTAAGGCACGTTTTTTAGACGCATCTTTAGATTTGTTTTTCCCGGTCTTCCTATAGTATCTGCTTCAGAAAGAAATTCGCTGATATACTAGACATATTAATTCATACTAATATTATAGAGAGGTAAAGTTTGTAACTTTGTTTGTTTGTTTGTAAGGGCTAATCTTTGGAAATACTGAACCGATCATAATAATTCTTTTACAATCAGGAAGCTACACTATTCAGAAGTGCTATAGGCTATATTTTATTATGATTAAACAAAATCTACAGAGAAAAATATAATTAACGCCCAACGAAGTGGGCACGGATCGACTAGTTTAAAATAAAACTCATTTATTAGAGAGTTCCTACCCTTTTAGAATACGGTATATCACCATTTTGAATAAAGGAGTAGTTATTTTTGGGAGGTAATATTATCGTTAACGTATGTAGGTACATACGACCAAGTGTACGAATATGTTTAAATTTTTTAAAAATTATAAATATTGTAAATATTTATCTCATCTCATATCATTTGAATTACACATTACACGTTAGGCCTCAGACACGATACTAAGGGTAAGCGTCGAGCGGCTGATTTAAATAAACAAGTGTTTTTATTATCGCATAAAGATCAAAGACAGCGCTCTCACATTTGTCGCTTAACGCTGGCCGCTGACGCTGACGCTTAGTATCGTGTCTGAGGTCTTACACATCAGTTGTGGACAGAATGCAGATCGACAAAAAAGAATAATAGTTTTTTTGACAAAAAGAAAGTACCTGAACGGTTTTACTGGATACGCAGAGATAGTTTTTTAGAAAAAATTGGTGTAGATCCTAGCTGTATTTTATCCTACAGAAGTAGAAACATGGTTCTGATCCTAATATTTTTAAATTAATAAGAAGCGTCACTTAAACAAACCATTAATATACAATTCCAAAGTTTACTGCCTTCCCATAGATAACCTACATTTAGATTCGCAGTGGCAAGAAGCGTTTTTCGGATTTTTACGGCCTCGGGCAGTAAATAAATTGAGGGTGGACGAACATGCGCACTTAAAAGCCGTGGCAAAATACAAACACCGGCACCCCGTACCCTCCGTCCGCGGTCTGGCCGTGACGCCGTCGACAAATTCTTTCCGATAATGCGGATAGTCTGATGGCGCCACAAACCGGTTTTTTCGCCCATGAAATGTAACTTTTGTTTCGCGCAGGTAATAACATTGGAAATCCATCGAGATCAGTGTGCCTGCCACGTACACCTCGTCAGACTTGCAAAAGCAAGCTGGGTTCTTGTCGTGCTGATTTGGTACATTCTTGTTTGGGCTCCTGATAAAATGTTACTTGACCTGAACCTTTTTTTCAGGTTTGGTCTCCTCGACAAAAATGTTTAATTATCTCTTCTTGTTTGGTATCCTAAAGGTGGGAATAGAATTCTAAAGTGGATTTATAAAGTGTGTGTATTAGTCGTGGGTTTAATTAGGGAATTAAAAGAAAAAGAAGTTGGTTACCAGAACTAACCTGACCCTCTACCTGTACTCTGTAATAATAACATATGTAACTATTGTAATGCAGTAAGACTGACACCGATTTAAGAGTCTTTACACATGGGTTTTATTTAAATTCGCATTTACCTAATGCGCATTTTTTTTATCTTTGGACAATCCACGAAGGCTAAAAGACTAAATACTAACGTACCGTGGGTGTCTTAAGCAGGGTAAGAGGAAGTTTGTTAACACGGGACTTAAAAACTTGAAGATTTGGGGGAGAAGGAAAGACCTCCGCGGGCAGCAGGTTCCACATTCTAGAAACTCTAGGGATAAACGAACGAACGAAATGGGAAGTTCGGGGCCTGTCCAATTGAACTATATGGGGATACATACGCGCGGCACCACGAGTTTCTCTGTTGGGAACTGCAAGAGGAGGGACTATACTGGACAATTCGTCGGAGCAGAAGCCGTAAAAGTATCTATAGAAGAGCGATAGATCTCCCACAGCTCGACGATGGGCAAGAGAAGGAAGTCTTTGAGTAAGTAAAGGATCATTAATAAGACGAACAGCCCTTCTTTGAATGGCATCAAGAATGCTGAGGGTTGTAGGGGATGCCATTCCCCAGACATGAGAACAATATTCCAGAGAGGGTCGAATTTGGGACACATACAAAGTGTATAAATTGGAAGGAGAAAAATACTTTTTGGCTCGGAAAAGAAATCCAAGCTTTTTTGAAGCCGCGGTGGCTATAGATACAATGTGTTTATGCCAGTTAAGGTTATTCTCAAATGTGATGCCCACAAGGTTAAATGTGTCCCCGCTCTGCAAAACCTGGCCACTCATAAGCAAAGGATGAGTGTTTGATGATTTTTTCCGCGACAAGGAACACGATTGTGTTTTGGATGCATTAAATTGAACGAGATTTTTGGCGCCCCAATCCAATATCAAATTGAGATCCTGTGAAAGAGATATCTGCAATGCCCTGCGTTTGCTTTCCAAGTAGGGTTGAGAAATTGGTTTGGGAACCTGAAAAGTGGAGTGAAGGGTACTATCGTCAGCATAACTATGAATGGGATTGGAGTGGAAGAGAGAAGGTCGTTGATGTGAAGAAGAAACAAAGTTGGTTCTAGTACTGAACCCTGAGGCACTCCAGCATTAATTTCGTGAAAGCTTGAAGAATGGCCGTCCACAATGACTGATATACGTCGATTAGAAAGATAACTGGAGAGCCAAGAGCAGAGTTTAGTTGGAAGACCGTAGGAGGGAAGTTTATTAAGAAGTGCGTCAAGCCAGACTTGGTCGAAAGCTTTAGATATATCAAGAGCAACGATCTGGGACTTACCTAGGAACTCAAGAGACTTGTTCCAGTTGTGTGAAACGAAGGAAAGAAGATCTGCTGTAGATCTCTTGTGACGAAATCCGTATTGCCTGTCATGTAAAATTTTATGTTTTTCTAAGTACCTAAGAATTTGCGAGTTAATGGATTTCTCCATTACTTTACAAAGCATTGAGAGGAGTGAAATGGATCTATAGTTGGATAGAAGAGATTTAAATCCTTTCTTGGGAATAGGCTGGACACGTGCAGCTCTCCAGCTGTCTGGAAATATACCCGTGTCATAAGAAATTCGAAAGAGCCTGGTTAAAATAGGTGCAAGTTCAGGAGCACATTTTTTAAAACGATTGCTGGTATTCCATCTAGCCCAGACGATTTCTTGGTGTTAAGAGAAGAAAGGATACGCTTAATGTGTTTTACCTTAAAAATAATATTGGGCATTTTGTGAGGAACTAGGGGAACAGTTGGAATTGGATGATTGACAGGTGGATGAAGGGTTGAATTGGCAGCAAATTGTTTAGCAAATAGTTCGGCTTTTCCTTTAGATGTTGAAATAATTTCATCTAGAAATTACAGCGCTCATGTAAACTTGGAATAAATATGTTTATCTAAATTACTAAATTATATGCACATAACTAGGGTACCAAACCAGAAGAAATAATTATGCATTTTGTAGAAGAAATAAATCAAACCAGAAAAAAAACGGTTAGGTCAGGTAAAATTTTATTAGGTGACCAAAACAGAAAGTACCAGACAAGAAAACACTGCAAGCAGAGCGTGTAGGTGGTCAGAGCAAGAACAAATTATAAATCCGTTTTTAAAATACCTTATTAATACCTAAAAACCGTTTCGGTATACTTATTCGATTGTGTCACACAAGCTAAAACATTCAATCGCTAGATTTGTACAGGCATCCTGTGCAGGTCTGTTAAAGTAAGTGTTGTGGATATAATAAACGCGGACCTAGCCAAACCTAGTTATTTTGTTTTTACCGTTTAATTTACCGGTGTTTTAAATTCCTCAATAGTTCTCTAAAGTGAAAAGAGGCATACTTAAAGAGGGCACTTAATATTTATTACTTTCTATACTAAGTGCAAGTAATCCTTAATTAAGATAACTTTATAATGAAGGTGCCCACATTACTTTTTCCTTTTGAACTTATTTGATAAAAAGATAAATTCATGACGTAGAGTATATTTTGCACTGATAATTTTAGTTAATTACATGTATCGTTATAAATAAATCAATTTTAGTATAGCCGGGTATTTTCCGCGAATACGAATTAAATTAAGTTTTTTGACTCTTTTAAAAATAAGGATGTTTCCAAGAATTAATTTAGTTAAATTTTAAAAGTGCATACATAAAATGAGGGGTTTACGACGATCGGCAACGTGGTCACCGAATGGGGTAATATCTAGTAGAAAACAATTTCTAAACTGTAAGTATTAGGTATTAAAACTCAACTTTTAAAATACTTATAGGATAATTGATGGTATATTTAAGACCATATCTATTTCATTCTAAAAGCGATGCCGCCAAGTACACAAAAAATGATAAAGTAAACAAACCTTTTCAAAAGCACATAGCCTGATAACATATTTTTAAATAAATAAATAAAAATATTGCGAAAACACGTATCACGTATTTAAAAAACATCTTTTTATTTCGTCTCTAGCGTACCATAAAACCTGTAACGCGTGGCCTTAGTCGTCGGATTGAATATTTTTGCTGCAATAAATCATTGTTCACAAAAGGGTATATTTGCTTTATCATTTTTTGTGTTCTTAAAATTAAACAAGTAAATTGAGAACTAAAAAATCGACGTTTCGGTGGCAAGTCTGCCACCGTTGTCAAGATAAATTAAATAACCATAAAAAATGAAAAATAAACTATTATTTAAGTTTAAAATTTTAGAATTTTTAGCTTTTTTTTAGGAGATTCTGAAAAAATCTTTGACATTAAATGTCAAATATGTTTGTTTGGTTATAGTGTTATAGTGACTTACAAACCTGATTGCTGGTGTATTTTTTATTTATAATACAAAAATGGTGATGTGTTAGTTGATTTTTAGTTTTCCTGAAGATACTTCAGTATTCAGCAAAGGCAACCAAGTGTTATTTAAATTAACTGAAATTGATGCTACACAATTACCTTTATTTAATAATATATACGCACTTTCTTTGATTTTGCGTTTTTTAGAACAAGTTTCCTTTGCTAAAATGATCAAAGCATCCCAGTTTATTCTGTGATTCTTATCAAATGCGTGTTCACAGATTTTTGATTTATGAAATTCTGTGTTTTTACTGTATGATCTGTGTTCTTTTATGCGTTTGGCTAATGGTTTACAAGTTTCACCTATATAAAACTTATTGCATTCGCAAGGTATTTTATAAATGCCATTTTTTTGTATTTTTATTTAAGTTGTATGGTTTTGTTTTTATTAATTTAGATGTAATAGTGATTTGTGTTTTAACAATTGTGCGAAGATTAAAAGCATGTTAGACGCACCAGGCGTACTTTTTTGTCAGCCATTTTTAATACCTAATATTAAGCTTCTTTTAAGTCAAAACACATTTCTTCTGCTTCAAAGTCATTATTTAAATTTAACATCTTTAATTGTCGCCTGTAACTTAGCACTACGAAATCTTGATATAGAGATTAAAAATTGAGTTAATGCGGGTTACTTGATCAAATAACAGGCAATGTATAGACAAGAACTATCTTCCAAAGCACTTGCTTTTAGTACTGGCTTTACCCCCCTTAAGATTTATGTACTATTTTTTGTTCACCGAAGTTTGACCAATTTTCACAATTTAACAACGGCTGCCAATATTTGAAATTTTAATTCTCGTCAAGCTGAATAAATTGATTGTTTAAAATGACTGCAGATTCTTTAAACATTCTTTTTTTTTTCATGTTTGGGTAATTTTCTAGAAAATGGGAGCAACTCCGATTTTGACGAAATTTGGTATACGGGGGTTTTTGGGGCGCTGATCACGAATCTGAAAGAATTATTTGGCGGAAACGTTTCGTTCTCGAGATATCCATCATCAAAGTTCAAATTTGAACTAAGCTTATTTTCACTATATTCCCCCTTCTTTTTGCACACAATTCTTGATTTAAAGCTAAAGTGTCACACAATATTTGATTTTTACCTTTTAAAACCCCGTTTTTCTACGTTTTTACATTATTTTTGCATTAAACTGCATAGCTATACTTTGAATCATTTTAATCCCAGTTTGCCATGAAGCCCTATGTGTATGTATGGTTGCCGCATTATCAAAGAAAAGCCACGCAATTTATTGCAAAAATAATGTAAAAACGTAGAAAACGGGGTTTTAAAAGGTGAAAATCAAATATTGTGTGACACTTTAGCTTTAAATCAAGAATTGTGTGCAAAAAGAAGGGGGAATATAGTGAAAATAAGGTTAGTTCAAATATCAACTTTGATGATGGATATCTCGAGAAGGAAACGTTTCCGCCAAATAATTCTTTCAGATTCGTGATCAGCGCTCCAAAACCCCGTATACCAAATTTCGTCAAAATCGGAGTTGCTCCCATTTTCTAGAAAATTACCCATGTTTGTTATACAGCCCTATTTTTTAAGTCCAAAAACCTAAATTGAAGATAATAAAAAGTTTATAATAAATTACGTCTAAAAATCAATCGTTTTTAAGAAAATTAAGTTGTAAATAATTAAATTTTCCCAAGCATTTGGCAACGTTGCAACACAACAAGGATGCGAACGCACGAGGACAGCAACTAGTTCATTAAATTGTTATTAATTTTAATTTAATAAGGCTTTCAGTACATTTCATTTAGTCAAAAAATTATAGGACTTACCGATACGTGGCGATACACACTACCAATAATCACGATTATCAGTTACTTGTTTAAAAAGATGTACCAAAAAAGAAAACAAACACAACATTCGTAAATCACTTAAAGTTACAGTTAAGTGTATTAAGCCACGTACAGACTTGGATACAATCGGCGAAAACATTTGTTGGTCGACTGTATCTTGAATGTTGCACATCGGTCGGCCGACTTGATGCAAACGCCATGGCAACATCCGTGGGCGTTTTCATCCAAGGAATCGGCAAGATGCCTGTTTTCCATTTAATATGGAAAACATCAGCACGTTTGTACGAGCTTTAAACTGAGTGTGGACACGAAACACTTGTATTTGCAAATGTTGGCCCACTTTGTTGCTAAAAAATTTTTGAACAAGATACAGTCGCCGACAATGTTGTCCCGATTGTATCCAAGTCTGTACATGACTTTAGTAATCACAATAGAGAAATATTGCAAGTTGCCTTATTAATCTCGGGAATTATTAATACCGGCCTTATTTAAATAGTGCTTGTACCCATAATTTAGAGTTATTGCAAATCTTGTCGACAATACCATTAACCTAAAAAAAAGGGGAGAAATATTAGTGGATTTTCTTTATTTTTTTGTGTTGTAGGGTTTTGTTTAACACAAATACCGAAATATATTAAAAAAGCAAAATAAGACCAAAATAAGGCACGACCCAAAATCGACATAAATAAAGCCGGGCACTATCCTTATTAAGGGAGTCCTTATCCTACCATGCAACTGCGCAAGCTCAGATGTCAAAATAAGGCCGGTATTATTAGTGCCTGGCCTTATTTGACTGTGCAATAAATCTTTCATATTCTCATGTCTTTGGGAGTCTTCTACGAATGTTCTAGCTGGTGGCCTTCAATCAGTTTTCGTTCGTTTTTTGTAAATGCGTCTTTTAGAATTGTAATGAACCTCTCCGTAAATAAAAAACATATCGTGATACTCGCGTACCAAAAATATCTCTTTCGTATCAAAGTTCACGCACTGATACAGTAATACATACTAAAAATAAAATGTAATTTCAATTTGGGTAAACATTACTTGCATTAATGTATGCAAAAAACTATCAAACAATTTTTTTTCCGGCGTAGGTATTTATTTTTTGCCTACCAACACCATGTCGCATAAGACGTTGCCGATTGTGTGAGGAATTTTGTTTGTCTGTTTTCTTCGGAAAATTGTATTTAATAAACAAGGAAAATATTTTTTTAGAGGCAGTTGATTAATAAATATGATGTATTAATTAATTTTGAGCTATTAGACGTATGATTTTAAATAATCAAGGTGCAAAATTAATTGATTTTATGACTAAAAGAGACAAGTTCAGCTTTTTTCTCCGAAACTGCTGATTTTCGGACATATGTTCACATATACACACACACATAATATGAACATTTTTGAACATTATTTTCTTTATACCCTGTATATCCATACTAAAGAGGTTTTTTTTTTGAATAATAATTAAAATGTAGTAAATATGTATTGTATATTATTATCTAATCTGACATTTAAAATTAAGTGCACAATAATATTTATTGTTAAATAATATAAATTATAATAATGAGTATTTATGGTTGAGAGGTTCTTGCTACTAACGGTGTCGGCCCAACAGTGACCGGCTTATCTGCGACCGATAATAAAATCGGCGAAATTTTTCAAACCCCCATTTTTCTACCTCGTGGGTCTAGAATATGTAAGACGCACTGTTGCCAAAATGAAGGTGGACTATTAGAGATATTTCTTATGCTGCGTCCAGACTTGCAACAATTCGCCGCGCCGAATAGCGCGCCACATAGTGCGGATGTGGACGTGGACGGAATTTACGTCATTTCAAGTGATTGGAAAATGATTCCGCGGTAATTCAGAGCTTGTCGGTTTTTTGCATCAAAGGAGCGCGCAAATAGATTGGTTTGGTCGCAGATGAGCCGGTTGCAGATAAGCCTATTTCCTACCAACAACCTCTCTATATACGGCTTATTTTTTCTTATCTCATTGTTGTTATACAGAGGCCAGTTTTTCTGTGCATAAATATTTTAAATACTGCGTATGGTCTTAAAAAGTTTATTGTTAAAACTATGACCGTTTAACAAAATGTCTTAAATCCGCCGTTTGCGTCACTAACTCTCCACGCTTGCGCCCCCTTAACGACTGATTAAAATATCTCTTATTATAAAAGATGCCCCATGGCTAAATGAGTGAGCCATCAGCAACCGATAAATAATTAAAAAACTATTGTTTTTGAAAATATTTTGACATTAAAAATTATGGTAATTTTTTATTTAACCGGATTATTAAGCCATATTTTATGATTCATTTATTGCATATTATTAATTTTTTTAATAACATTACAGATGTATTAGGGGTAATATTAAATGTCAGGCTTGGATGAAATATTGACGGAACAAATTTTAATCCTAGTTTCTGTATTTGATATTACTTTCTTGTTTACTGAATCCATTACAATAATATAGAACATCTAACATGAAACTTAATAAAGAATCGGCCAGTCAAATATTTAAACAGGCACTGCGTGGAAATAAGAAGATACTTCAATCTGTTATTGTGCTACAAAACCACAAGATATTCTGATAATTTGTGACAAAACTATTAAACAATCATTTGAAATGAACTCTAAGAATTTAGATTTGCTCTAATCATTTAAATATGGTGCATTGCTAAACTAAACTAACTACCACTGGCGTAGATAATATTTTAAAATGACTATATCTATAAAAACTGAGACACCCTCCGCTTCTTAGAAAAATCGAATTTTCAAGTTCAGAGAACCCTCTTTTTGTATTTTTTCGTAAATTAAATCAAATTATATTGATAAATTATAAATGATTTAATTTAAATAAAACACTATTTGATTGTTAACACACTTCCACTTTTATTCACAACTTGTGACACGTGTTTCACTAACACTATAGCTTCTTCAGACGTGTAAATTTAACTATTAGCTTAATTTTCACGGTTTAAGGTAAATATTTTTAGGAAAAAATGGTACGCCACTGCATTTTTCTAAAAAAGCTTGGTTTTATCAAAAACCCTTCAATTTATCAACATCTAATAAGAGTACCTTTTTTTAGGTAAGGATTTAGGCTACCCAAAAATACTCCTCTTATTTCTGTATTATACAGGGTGCAAAAATAATTAGGTAACAGTATTGTGTAAGGATTAGTCCGTTCCTGGCGAACTAATGAAGGCAAATGTTTTACAAGGATACCATTTTAAAGATTCCTTTATCAAATTAAAAAGTTATTTCATTATACCAAGTACCATAAAAGTTATTCAAGAAAAAACGATTTTCAGCGGCGTCCTTTAAGGGCACATATCTCTGTAAAGAGGGGCTTTAGTAAAAAAATTATCGAACCTTGTCACATTATTTTCACGTGTTCTATATCAATCGGAGATATTGCCCACATATTCTTGGACACCCGGTAGATCTTCATGAAGTTTTACACGTGTTCAATAAAAACTAATACCATTATATCAAAAATAGAAAAAAGCGGACCTAATAACGGC
>JACEGR010010175.1:0-20614 GCA_014170235.1 Listronotus bonariensis
ACCTCTCACACCCATTCTCTCAAGTTTCTCAATCAGTAAATCATGATCGACAACATCAAATGCCTTTCTTAGATCCACAAATACCGCAACAGCGATATTTCCATTATCAAGACTGTCCGATAAATAATTTATCAGATCAAAAGTAGCACTAAGTGTGCTACTGTTGTTTAAAAAGCCATACTGGTATCGATCATGCTCAACAAATCTGCCAAAAAATGACATTAATCTTCTTTTAAAAACAATCTCAATAATTTTTGAAAATACACTAATTAGAGAAATAGGTCTATAGTTATTTATCAGTGTCTTTAGACCAGACTTAAATATCGGGCAGATCTTTACTATTTTTAACTCTTCAGGAAAAATTCCTGATAGCAAAACATTGTTTACAAGTATTACTAATATACCTACGATATATTCCTTAAGACTAATGAGATCTTGAACCGTGACTCTATCATGTCCCGGTGCAGCATTGCGTCTGAGACCCAATATTATATCACATATTTCTTTTTCATCGGTAGGTTCTAAGAACAGACTTTTATCACAGATCACCTCACTTAATTCTAAATTATAATCTAATTTATTTCGTTCAGCATTTACCTCTTTAATAATATCTGAACCTATTTGTGAAAAATACACATTCAGTTGATTGGCAATTTCTTTTTGTTTGATATCAATTCATTGTTTATTTCAAGTTCTTGTATACATTCCTTAGTCGAAGTATCTTTTAGAAATGAGTTTATGATATTCCACTGCTTTTTGCAGTTGCTTCCTGCTTGTTGCCATTTATTTTTAAAAAATCTATTTTTTTCTATTCTAATATTATTATTAACATTATTTTTTAGATTTATAAAGTGTTGCTTCAGAGCGTTATCATTAGGAAATTTTTTATGTTTTCTATACGCCTTGTCTCTTATTTTTATAAGATCCAGGAGATCAGGTGTGATCCATTCATTATTTTCATGACATTTAATTTTTTTGTTTTTTGAGCCCTTTCTTTTGCTTTAGTAATCTTATAAATTAAGTCAGAAAATGTGTTAGTTTCCGATTTACGAATTACATCTAAAAATATTTCTTTAAATTTCCCAATATTAAGCTGTTGCCTCTGAATGTATACTTTTCTTTTACATTGTACGATTTTATGCTGAATATTGATTATGAGTTTTTATGGTCAGATAGAGAACAATCCTCTGCTCTGACTTTGCATCTATTTTTAATTGCACTATTGCATATCACATGATCAATTAATGAATGACTAGTTTCAGTAATCCTAGTAGCATTATCTATATTTACCTTATTAACTATTACAAAACCATTAAGTAATAACATGTCCCTATAATTATTAGCTGTGTTATTTAAGTTTAACAAATTAATATTCATATCTCCTATGATTAAATGATTCGTTGGATATTTATTTAATATTAACTCTAGATCATCGTAAAACTCATCATTTGAATAGGATGGAGGTTTATAAACAGCACTTATTTTAAGATTGTTAAGTCTATTATCATCATTACCCGCAAGAGAAACACATACCCAATTTAGTAATTTGTTTGAAGAACTGCAATCCAAACTTAAATAATTTATGCCATTTTTTATATATATTCAAGTCTGATGATGAATATCTCAAGAACGAAACGTTTCTGCCAAAAAATTCTTTTAGATTCGTGATCAGCGCCCCAAAAACCCCTGTATATCAAATTTCGTCAAAATCGGAGTTGCCGCAGGTTTCTAGAAAATTACCAAATAAAGCCCCCAGCATCTCCTTTTGTTGTTTGCTAACCGGTCCCCGCTCTTCTAACAGTTATAGTCCTCCATTTATTATTAAATATTTTAAATTATTTACCTTCATTTACTTGGGTTTTCCTTTTCTTAGAGATAGTTTATAATAAAAACTACAGTTTATTTATATTTAGATGATTTATTATTACTTTGCTACATTTAGGTTAGACTAAATTCTATACTTTTAATTGTGATCAATCCTTTATTGCTCCTAGTATCAAACTTCATAATTTACCACTATAGCTTCTTTCTCTTGCACCTCTGATGTCTAAAAATAACAAAATTCCTTAAGCTACATATCAATGCTTGAGTTGAAACTTTACGCATCGAATTTTAGTAAATTCGTCACTAATTACAAAACCCAAAGATTTTGTTGCATTTGTGTTATGCTTTGGATGTAACTGTTATCAAAGTAAAGTATTAGCATACCTTCGGAACCGTGGCTTCTTAACTAATAGCAAAACATGAGCTCGTAATACGTTTTTGGTTTATTTCTTCGATATGCTAAGATTGTGGTTACAGCAGTGGGTTCCCTTTTGTGTTAGGCTTTCAGCAGCTGGCACAGTTATCTAAAATTAAATCTCTGTAGCAGTTTGTTATGCTGTGATAGAATATTTGCTTATATTATAGGTAGTGTTTACATTGTTTACCTGACTATATCTCCTTTATTTTTCCTTTTTTGGTATATTTAACGGGTTCACCAAGGAGAACAGAGTTTTCTTCTTGTCTGCGGAAACACTTTCTAGTAAATTTTTCTCTATTTTCTTTTCATTTTGGGCTATTTTATTGGTTCTGTTTATTTTACGTTGCTTGACATGCTCTTATTTTCTAACCTAAGTGTTTTGTAAATACTCGTAGGTCGGTGTTTTAATATTCTCATGTTCGGGCGTTAGCATTTAGATTTTCCATATAATAATTAATAAAATAATAAATACTAATTAAATAAACAGACCAAATTAGAAATAATTACAAACCACTGACATTAAACATTAATTACCTAACCTTAAATGCTTAGCAAGATGTCATGCAAAAATCAAAACACAAACGGTTCTCATTGGTCAGAATTAGTTGCATGCAGTGTTGCCAGTAAATATGTAATTTTTTAAAATTACGCAAACATCCGTGCTCACTTGTTTTCAAATAAACCGATTCGTGATCTTTACGAGCGTCGACGTTCCCTGAGCGACCAAAAAGATCACGCGTGTTCCTGGGAGCACACATTTCAAATAAAGCCCCCTGGGCCCGGATTCTTAACTTCTCGATGGGTGACGACTCGGTGGGTATCGAGTTCTCGATATTCCTTTCGAAACCTCTAGGCTTTATTTTCTAATCTGTTTTTACGTTAATAATTAATAGGATAAAGACTTATTTAATAAGGATGGTGCCTAGTTATGGAACTCGGGAGATATCGACTCGGAATCCAGTTTCAAATAAGTTAAGAATTACCATTCGGTAGCGACTAGATACATTAGAGACATTATGCACCTCTTAAAATAACAGACGTTTTTTGACCTCCTTATGGTTATCGTTATTAAACATAACGATTACAGCAGCAGTTTTAGACAGAGATTTTGCAGCCTCTTCGAATAAATTTATCTTGCGTCTGCGCTTTCGACACATAACCTTATTTTTACCTGTGGTTCACCAATTTTAAAGTTTACTAAAAATCAGTACTTACTTTTATTCTCCATAAGTTATATATTGATATTTAAATATATGCAAATAATTCTCTTGATTTTGTTTTTCAAAGTAGATGTAACAATACAGTATAAGCAAAACACAAAAAGTAAGGTTAGGTTTGGTAGTAGAATAAAAAGCAAGTGTGCCAGATTGTAACATGTAAATAGATTACTGATTTAAAACATCCTTAAAAATGCAAGTCCGTTTTAATTTCTTTACACTATTTTATTTTTCTTACTGCTATGGATTTTCGCTAATTAGAGCCTATGTATCAATGATATTTTTAATTAATACAGCATTAAAATGTCAACCTTCTTAAATAATTGATATTAAAAATTCTACAATCCGACAACCACGCAGTTTAACAATAACGTAATAACGATAAGCTCTTCGGTATTCATCCGTAATTAAAGGAGTCCGGTATGGTTAATAACGATAACGGATCATGTTTGCGTTACTGCGCAGACTCAGAATGACGTTAACCACAACGGAATTGCAAAATAAGAGGTGCAGAATGTCTCTATTACGTCTCGAGACAGCGATTAAGAATCCGCCTGCTAGTCAGTAGCGGCGTTAGGGTAGGGCGCGGTTGGGCGACCGCCCCGGGCGCTGGCGAAAAGTGGCGCCGCAGGCACCATGAGAGGGCGCTATCAAGAAGGGAAAAAGGACGCGATTTAAAAGGTGATGACCTAGTTTTTTGTCTTCACTTAGCATTTAACCAGTTTTTCGTTAATAAAGAGGCTTAAAGAGCGCAGAATAACGCGAAGCGAAAAAGGTACGATTGTAAAGGTGAGGACCTTTTTTTTGCTCTTCAATTTTTTCTTGTACCCAGAAAGTTAGATTTTTTTCCTCATGTTATGTTTTGAAATCACAAGTTTGACTACCGTTTAAGGGCGCCGCGAAAATCTCGCCCCGGGCGCCAATAGTGTTAAAACCGGCACTGCTGCTGGTCCCGGGGTAAAGCCAGCTTTACGCTATACTCTTAAACATGACTACGCTTCCAGCGTATCTTCGGAAGTTCTTAACAAATGGAAAACCTTTTTATTATTAATTTTACGGAAAAAAATGTCTCTTGATAAAAGGGAAAAATGTTTTTTACTAAAAAGTTGTATTTTTAGTTGCTTTAAAGGAAAAAATATAAAAACTACATAAAACGCCAGTGGCGTACAGTGGGCACAATAGCAAATATTATTGAGAGAAAATGTACGCCACTGGCTTTTATGCAGTTTTTATATATTTTGTCTTTAAAGCAACTAAAAATATAACTTTTAGTAAATTACATATTTTTGTATCTGGCTTCGTATTTAAGATATTTACAAATAAACAGACCTTTAAAAAATATTTAACGCCCTGTATCTCAGAAACGAAGCAACTCCGAACATATGTTTATAGAAACTTTTCTTCATAAAATGACATAAGAAATAATCCTTTAAAGTTGAGTACCGTAGTTAGGAAGTAACCCTTAATTTAATTTGGAAGCAAGTCATTTTTAAGCCACCCTGTACATCCAACCTTCAAATATTTTTGTGGAAATGTATTTTCTCATCAAGCAGGACTTTTTATGAAGAGACACTTTTTTTCGTAAAATTAATAATAAAAAAGTTTCCCATTTGTTAAGAACTTTCGAAGACACCCTGTATTATACTAAATAAATAGCAATTTGACCACGCCGAAAAATGATTTTTTTTTACGTTGCATACATCGAATAAAAAAGGCAAGAGACCAAATTTGTTTGAAATATAACAAAAATCTGAAATAATATTTTTTTCGGAAAATGCAGGGATGGCATACCATTTTTTTCTTAAAAATTATTTGCAATAAATCCATTACGGAAGACACTAACAAAAAATATGTTTTCTTGTACGCTAAAAAATTATTTTAATGCTTAGGAGACCTCTCTACAATTTCTTAAAAATATCTAAACTGGTATAAAAGTTATGACAAAAAAATCGATTATTTTTCTTAAATTTTACTACCTTGTACTTTTAAAAGTAGGATTTTTAGGACATATGTACATAAGAAGTTTTTTGCTTATTTTCTGATAAAAAATCATCCCTTAAAGTATGTTGGGACAGTTTTTGGACACCCTGTATAAATAACATATACAGCGTGTCCGCCTAAGTTCTCTACATATGTAAAACTTTTTTATTATTAATTTTTGGGAAAAAACTTATTCTTTATAAAAATTTCTGCATGGTCTAAAACCTGAAATTTAATCATTAAATATTAATTTTTTAATAGTATACGAGGTAACTCAAAAAATGTGAATTTTGTTCAAGGGAAAGTACCCTTATTTTTGAAAATATCGAAAATAATTATTAAGGAAAAAATGTTTAGAAATAAAAATATCTCCTAAATATTCTATGAAAAAACGATTTAAATTCAAATTTGTACATTTGTAAACACATTTTTCAAAATGTATTATCTAAAAAAGCCTAAGAACTGCCAAAACAGCGAAAAGTCACAGAAACGCTCGTTATCGCATAAAAAATTTAATAAAATATATTTTTTTAATGAATGAGCTTGCATATTTAAGAGTTATTTTTGTTTTTTAAACATTTACCTTGATAATAAATTTCGATATTTTTAAAAATATGGGTACTTTCCCTTTAAACAAAATTTATATTTTTTGAGATACCCCGTCTACTACTGAAAAAATCAAATGATTGCATTTTAGGTTTTAAATGTATAGATGTATTGTAAATGCTGGAGTCCCTCAGGGCTCAGTTCTGGTACCAACATTGTTTCTTCTTCACATCAACGACCTTCTCTCGTCCACAACTAATTCCATGCATAGTTTCGCCGACGATAGTACCCTTCACTCCAGTTTTCAGGTTCCTAAACCCATCACTAAACCTGACTTGGAAAACAAACGCAGAGCGATGCAGATATCTCTTTCGCAGGATCTTAATTTAATATTGGATTGGGGCGCCAAAAATCTCGTCCATTTTAATGCATCCAAAACACAATCATGTTCCTTGTCGCGAAAAGAGTCATCAAATACTCATCCTCTAGCAAAGACACCTTCAATCTTGTGGGCGTCACATTTGAAAGTTACCTTAACTGGCATAAACACATTGTATCTATGGCCACGGCAGCTTCAAAAAGCTTGGTTTTCTCTTTCGAGCCAAAAAGTATTTCTCCCCTGCTAATTTATACAGTCTATATGTGTCCCAAATCCGATCTCCCTTGGAATATTGTTCTCATATCTGGGGCATGGCGTCTCCCACAACCCTAAACATTCTTGATTCTATTCAAAGAAGAGCTATTCGCCTCATTAATGACTCTTCACTTACAGAAAGGCTTCCCTCTCTTGCCCATCGTCGGGTTGTTGGGGATTTATCGCTTTTTATGCGTACTTCCATGGCTTCTGCTCTGAAGAATTGTCCAGTATTGTTCCTCCACTCACGGTTCCCAACAGAGAAACTCGTGGTTCCGCGCGTATGTATCCCTATACGGTCCAACTGGACAGGCCCTGAACTTCCCACTTTGTTCGTTTTTTTATCCCTAGAGTTTCTAGATTGTGGAACCTGCTGCCCGCGGATGTCTTTCCTTCCCCCAAATCTTCAAGTGTTTAAGTCCAGTGTCAACAAACTCCCTCTTACCTCGCTTAAGACACCCACGGTACATTAGTATTCAGGCTTTTAGCCTTCGTGGTTTGTCCAAAGATAAAAAAATAGATCATGTAGAACTTCTTATAAAGAATAACTTTTTTGGAAAATTAATAATAAAAAGTTTCCCATATGTAGAGATTTTAGGCGGGACAAACTGTATAATCACTGCATATCGTTTAAACAATACAAATAATTATTTCCCCCTTTGAAACGTTTTTGATTTTTAATATTATTGCTAAATAAAAGTTCCTCATAAAAAGCCCAATATTATTTTAAAGGTAAAACACATTAAGCGTATCCTTTATTCTCTTAACACCAAGAAATCGTCTGGGCTAGATTGAATACCAGCAATTGTTTTAAAAAATGTGCTCCTGAACTTGCACCTATTTTAACCAGGCTCTTTCGAATTTCTTATGACAGTGTTTTTCCAGACAGCTGGAGAGCTGCACGTGTCCAGCCTATTTCCAAGAAAGGATCTAAATCTCTTCCATCCAACTATAGACCCATTTCACTCCCTCTCAATGCTTTGTAAAGTAATGGAGAAATCCATTAACTCGCAAATTCTTAGATATTTAGAAAAACATAAAATTTTACATGACAGGCAATACGGATTTCGTCACAAGAGATCTACAGCAGATCTTCTTTCCTTCGTTTCACACAACTGGAACAAGTCTCTTGAGTTTCTAGGTGAGTCCCAGATCGTTGCTCTTGATATCCTACGGTCTTCCAACTAAACTCTGCTCTTGGCTCTCCAGTTATCTTTCTAATCGACGTATATCAGTCAATGTTGATGGCCACTCTTCAAGCTTTCGCGAAATTAATGCTGGAGTGCCTCAGGGTTCAGTACTAGCACCAACTTTGTTTCTTCTTCACATCAACGACCTTCTTTCTTCCACAACCAATCCCATTCATAGTTATGCTGACGATAGTACCCTTCACTCCACTTTTCAGGTTCCCAAACCAATCTCTCAACCCGACTTGGAAAACAAACGCAGGGCGATGCAAATATTTCTTTCACAGGATCTTGATTTGGTCTTGGATTGGGGCGCCAAAAATCTCGTTCAATTTAATGCATCCAAAACACAATCATGTTCCTTGTCGCGAAAAAATCATCAAACACTCATCCTTTGCTTATGAGTGGCCAGGGTTTTGCAGAGCGGGGACACATTTAACCCAAGGGCGTCACATTTGAGAATAACTTTAACTGGCATAAACACATTGTATCTATAGCCAACGCGGCTTCAAAAAAGCTTGGATTTCTTTTCCGAGCCAAAAAGTATTTTTCTCCTTCCAATTTATACACTTTGTATGTGTCCCAAATTCGACCCTCTTTGGAATATTGTTCTCATGTCTGGGGAATGGCATTCCTTACAACCCTCAGCATTCTTGATGCCATTCAAAGAAGGGCAGTTCGTCTTATTAATGATCCTTTACTTACTCAAAGACTTCCTTCTCTTGCCCATTGTCGAGCTGTGGGAGATCTATCGCTCTTTTATAGATACTTTTACGGCTTCTGCTCCGACGAATTATCCAGTATAGTCCCTCCTTTTGCAGCTCCCAACAGAGAAACTCGTGGTGCCGCGCGTATGCATCCCTATACGGTTCAATTGGACAAGCCCCGAACTTCCTATTTCGTTCGTTCTTTTATCCCTAGAGTTTCTAGACTGTGGAACCTACTCCCCAGCGGAGGTCTTTCCTTCCCCCAAATCTTCAAGTTTTTAAGTCCCGTGTTAACAAACTTCCTCTTACCCTGCTTAAGACACCCACGGTACGTTAGTATTTAGGCTTCCAGCCTTCGTGGATTGTCCAAAGATAAAAAAAAATAGTTAAAAAAAAGATAAAAATCGGAACTGTTATTGAGGACCTTCTACGATTGCCTGTTTTACAGCTTTTTTAGCTAGACTATTTAAAGATGTTAGGTTTTTAATTCGTTATTTTCCTTTTAAACGCTACATTTAAAATAATATGATTATTTCCCAATTTTCTCCTTACCCCACACGATTTTACTATGAATCATCCATCCATACATTAGTATTCTTCCAAAGTATTTTTTAATAGCGAAAAATTATCGTCGATTCTCTTTTTATAATCGCCGACATTTCGACAATTTAGCAGAGTGAAAATGCAAATGACCTATGAGATAATTGGCGTATTATTTCTGCGTTTTTGCATATAAATAAAACCGATGACCCAGGTCCATGGTACCCATCCATGCATAGGCGATCATTAAGCACATACCTGCCCAAATTTATTCTTCGGTCATTTTTTGTGGGTTTGTGGCCGAGGGGATTAAAAATTGCGGTTGGATGGTCGGTCTTCGGTTTTCTTTGGCCCGTGTTTATGCATTTTTAGTTTGGTTTGAATAGCTGTCAAAGAATCGATTAAAAAATACGATAATATAGTCATTTTTTTCGTACGAAAATGTTTTAAGAATTGCAAGTAGTATACAGGGTGATTCAAAAATCGATCCCGAAACTTAAGGGGGTGAGTCTACTTGACAAAATAAGGGTAGAGCTTCATATTAAATTTTTTCTAAAATGTCACTCGTTTTCGAGTTACAAGGCGTCAAATTTCAATTTTTATTTTGGTTTTTTGCCATATTGCATTTATTTTTAACCAATGCAGTTTCAATCAAATTACCTACATACATACAGGGTGTCCAGTAACTCAACCGACAAACTTAACCAAACGATTCTACAAGAAAAAATAAGAATAAAACTTCATATTAACATATGTCCTAAACATCTTAGTTTTGAACTTCGGGGTGTTAATAACTAAAAAAGTTTTTTTTTAATATTTAACACACCGAGGTTCAAAACTAAGACGTTTAGGACATATGTTTATATGAAGTTTTTCTTTATTTTCTGTTGTAGAATTGCGCCGTAAAGTTTGTCGGTTGAGTTACTGGACATGCTGTATGTATGTAGGTGATTTGATTAAAATTAATGAAAAACTTTGATGTCTATTGGTGTCTAAACGGTGAGGTTTATCGACTTGCAATATGGCGAAAAAAACAAAATAAAAATTGAACTTTGACGGCTTGTAACTCGAAAACGAATGACATGTTAAAAAAAATTATAAAAAGTAAAAATTAATTAATTATGAGGAAAAAATCATTCTTTTTAGTGTACACTTAATTTTCTTAAGTGATGATGAGCGATAAGATAAAATGTATAATACTTTTTTATGACTTTTTTATGATTTTTTTTCTTTAAAAAATGGGCTTTTTCAATTTTTTCATAATTTAAGATGATTTTTGCGATTTTGAACCACCCGTATATCATAGGGCAATTATACAGCTTTTAGCATTTCAGACAAAGCAAATATTTTTATGAAGAATAAGTAACTAATGTTTTTAATATTAAAAATAAAAAAGTCCATCCGTTTTTGGGCATTCTACATTGAGAGAAGCACCTTGGTTTAAAAAGTCAGTTACTATAGATACTTACTCTTACTAGATTTTTTCGAGGGTAATATCCCTAGAACATTTAATTTTTCCGTAAAAAATCAAGAAAACGAGTTTCTAAGTAATTTGTTTTAACAAATAGCATAAGCGAGAGTGGTCGTCTTCGACTCGGATTTTTCCACTTTTGCGAATGCTATTTATTAAAACAGATTACTTAAAAGTAGTATTCCAATTTTTCCACTGGAAAAAATAGCTGCACGAGGAATATTTGGTAAAATTATTTCCTGAGTTAAATCAACATTTTATTTTAATACAACATTTTTTTTATTAAAACAATAAGAATAATAATTAATTAGAATAATATAACCTGCAACTTGTCAAACTTGCAAAAAATTTTTTTACCTAAAAATTTATATTTGACATACCAAAACTTAATAGCGATTGGTCAAAATTATTAGGAAGGAAATAATTATTATAAAATGACCATATTAGAATATAATATTTCGAAGTTCTACCTACAGGGTAGACCAATTGTCCGAGAAAGTCCGATATTTCTATTGTTCAGATATGACAAAAAGTTTTAAAGATATGCTCTATATTGATTAGGCGGACTCTTTAATTTAATGTTTTTTTTGTTGGGTACACGCCAAAAGTCTATCTAAAAAAATGAGACCACACCGGTCCTGGTTCTAGGGTATAGCAAGCTGTTCCTGTTCAGCCCTATTGACTCCTATAAAACTGGCCGGTCGCCTAAAACAAAGTAAAGAAAAAAAAAACAAAAAAATTAAATATTGACGTTTCGATGGCAAGTCTGTAACCGTTCTCAACATAAAATTAAGTTGACTTTTTGGATGTAGAGTACATTTTCTGAACACTTACCACAACTTTGTATTAAGCCAACAATTTATTCAATCGATCGATTTTTGTGTATCGACTTGATTTAACTTCAAACATTCCTAATTTACAACAAAATTTCTACCAGGATTTTTCCGCTTGATCGCTCCCGACCTTCGATCAACTTTTTAACATGTAGATCCAACTTTTTATTAGTCGGACTTTCAAGAATAACTTTGACTTTTTTCAATTACCGTTCGCTCATTGATTTCCAACGGTATCTCGGAATTTTATATCGTCGATAAGAAAAACCTAATTATGATAATCCCTTTCACCTGAAGTTTTTGTATTTTATAAAGTAAAAGGTGCCTGTAACCTATATTTTATAGAAATATCCGGTGATGCTAAGTCAGGCGATCATACTGGCCATATTTTCTAGAGAACACAACTGTCGATAGGTTAAAGGTTACAACATAATGAATATGATTTAAAGTGCCTGGGCTAGTAATGGAATGGGCTTCATGATAAGAACCCTCTTGGAGGAGTTCCTTTTGATGAGTCTACGGCGAATATTTATATCGCCATATATAGAAGCGGCGTTTGAACCCAGCCTGTCAATTACAAATGTTTCGGGTGTCGGACTGGGCGAACGCGAAGTGGCGTACCTGGAGGTATCGGGGCTCGGGGCGGAAGCAAAGTTGGGGCCCCTTAAAAAAACTTTTAGAAAATTTCGACAAGCAAAAAAATCCTCACCTTTAGAATGAGGCCCCCTTGCAACTTAACATGATATATTTTACCAAAATTGCCCCACCCCCATTTTTGTACTTTGCTACCAAATATTAAGAATAAGCCCTTACAACAACGCTTCTTAAGCCTCATATGGACCTTATTTTGTATGACGACCCCCAATTGGGGGCCCCCGCTATTGGGGTACGCTAGTGCGAACGCGTCACTTTTTGTGTCGGGTAAGTTCACCACAATGTTTTACAGGCAATTTTTAAACATTGTTCCAAAAATTGTAAGGGTTACAGTCACAACACCCGCCTAGTCCGATCCCTGAAACATGGGTTTAAGCCTTAGGCCTCGGGCACGATAATCAGCGACAGCGTCGAGCGGCTGATCTAAATAAACAAGTTTCAAAATTTTTGCAGAAAAAAATAACGTGTAATGGTCAAAGCAAGTGTACCACATCTAGTGCAAATATCAAGAGTGGAAGGAAGGTTATTTTTTCCTATAACTTTACCACACATTTTCGGACATAATTTTATTTCAAAATTTAACAGTGTTAAAATGAAAATACCAACTTAAAAATAACCTTGTATGAGCAAAGCCCCCGCCCAATTCACTCCTCTTTTAAAACCCTGTATATTAATTATTTCATTTTTTTAAAATTTAAAGTCAGTTAATATCAATTATTTTTAATAAATTAAGTTACAAAAACATTTTTACCGTTTTAACTAATAACAAACATGACAAATCCTCCAAATTCGCCTGATTTACCACCTACACACCGCCCGTGCGCGCATATGTTTCCCTGCAAGCGTCAGACATCTTAACATAACTGCATAATACGCCTCATGTTCACATAAACATACTTATATTGCTTATGTGATTGGTATCTCTCTCTTTGTTTAAAAGAGGTATGGTATACCGGGGTTACACAATAACTAGCATTGGGTGTGTTAATTTTATGACTAAATAACACACAGACCTTATAAAGTTGCTGTTTTATTTTACAGGGTAGATAGACAGTAGTTGCGGCTCTTTTAAATTTTTTATGACATAGGTATTTTTCCAGAAAGCTGGAAAGCTGCAAGTTCCAACCATCCTTAAGAAAAAAATCAAAATTCTTTAATCTAATTATAAATTTATTTCACTTTTCTCAGTTCTTTATAAAGTAATAAGGAAATTCATAAACTCGCAGATCCTAAAGTATTCGAAAAACACACATTTTGCATGATAGACAGTATAGATTTTGTTACAAGATATCTAGAGCAGATCTTTTCTGGAACAAGTCTTTTTAGTGTCTAGGTGGATAAGGTGAACCCAACATTGTTGCTTATGGTATATCCGAAGCTTTTGAGCAGGTCTGGCATGATGCGCTACTCAATAAACTTCCTTTCTCTGTGTTTCCACCTAAACTCTGTTCTTGGCTCTCTAGTTATCTTTTTTATCGACGTATATCGGTTATTGTGGATGGCCACTCTTTAAGCTTTTATCAAGTTAATGCCGAAGTGCCTCAGGGCTGAGTACTGGCATTAACTTTGTTTCTCCTTCACATCAACGACCTTTCCTTTTCTACAATTAATTTCATTCATAGCACGGTCGTATTTATTGCTTTTTATAGGGATGATTTACCACAAAGATTTTTTTTTTTTGGAAGAGAAAAAATGAAAAAAGGTCCTCACTAAAAAAACATATAACTTTGTGATTCCTCTTACAAAAACATGTTTCTTTTGTTTAAAGAGTAGTAGTAGAAAAAATATATACAAAAAGGTCCTCTTCTACCAAACCATACAAAATACCTATTTTTGTTACTAAATCATGTTCCTTTTTTTCTTCACGAATGATAAGGAAAGGTCCACATAATGAAATGCATTAAAGACTTAAGAAAGTAAACAATACACGCAACCCCCCTTATATACGCCCATGATTCATAGTTTTTGCTAACGATCCAAACCTGATTTGGAAAGCAAATGGAGTCGATGCAGATATCTCTCTCACGGAACGTTAATTTAATATTAGAAAATATTGTACAATTTAATGCATCTAAAACACATTCATGTCCCTTGTCTCAAGAAAAGTCATCCTTTAGTTATGAGCGACCAGGTACTACATTGCAGACACATTTAATCTTCTGGGCGTCACATTTCAAAATAACTTTAATCGGCCACATTGGACACATTATATATACAGCTACGGCAGCTTCAAAAAAGCTTAGATATCTCTTTCTAGCCAAAAAGACTGGGTGGCAGGCCCTCCCAGCCGACCTAATCTGGTATACAGACGGCTTCAAAACAGACCAACGGGTTGGAGCAGGTATATATGGGGACAAACCAAGGATGAAAATAAACTTGGGTCTCGGACAACACCCTACTGTGTTCCAGGCCGAAACTGAAGCCATAGAACAATGTGCTAGGGAAATCATTAGAAGGAGTTTTGTGGATAAAACCAGAGTAATTTATTTGGTCTGCCAGGCAGCCCTCAGGGCAATCAGTTCATATAAAATCAGCTCTAAGCTGGTGCAGAACTGCGTAGTTGCCCTGGAAGAGGTTTGTGCGTCCAACAAGCTAACTATTGCCTGGGTACCAGGACACGAGGAGCCACTAAGGCAATGAGGAAGAAGATAAATTGGCAAAGGAGGGGGCTGGCAGCACAATGATAGGTCCTGAGCCCTACTGTGGTATTCCATCATGCCAATTAAGGTCATCTATTAGATCATAGATCATGACGGTATCCCAAGACTGGTGGATAAGAACACCAGGACAGCGTCAGGCGAATATATGCATTAAGACATACTCGCCAGAATTTACGAGAGACCTTTTGAATTACAACCGAAAGGCGGTAAGAATAATAGTGGGTCAATTAACAGGTCATTGCAGACTTTATAAACACCTGGAAACTATGGACCTGGCAGAAGAAAACTTATGCATGTTCTGCCAGGAGGAAGAACAAACTGCAGAACGCGTATGGTGCTACTGTAAAGCCCAATTGTCCCCTGCGAGTTACAAGGCTGGGTGAGGAAAAACCTAAAGCCTTAATATTTACCAAGGATCCATTTTCAAGCTTATGGAGTCTAATTAAAATGACCGGCTTGGATAGCGTGCTTTAACTTATGGACGGAGGACATACAATAAACCTAAGCAGGTTGCAATTTTAGAGGATATACAATCCACCTCCAGGCTAATCGTATGCAATCTAATCTAGCCAAAAAATAGTTTTTTTTCCTTTCAATTTGCACATATGGTATGTAACCCAAATCCGGCCCTCCGTGGCATATTAGGAAATGGCGTCCTTCTCAACCCTTAACATTATTGATTTCATTAAAAGAGATGTTTATCTTATAAATGATCCTGTGCTTAGAAAAAGGCTTCTTTCTCTTGCTTATCATCGAGCTGTAGGTGATCTATCGCTTTTTCTCTCTCACTTTGTTCGTACTTTAATCCCTAGTTTCTAGAAGTTAAAACATGCTTCCTGCGAAGGTCTTCTTTCTCCTTTAAGTTTTTAAGTTTCTAAGTTTCCTGTTAACAAACTCCCCCTTCTTAAAACACTCAGGGTACATTAGTTTTTAGGGTTTTAGCCTTTATAAATTGTCCAAAGATAAAAAAAAATCGGTTGTCTGCAAAGTCGGTTTTACTGACAATAGTTGAACAACTTTTATGCAGTTATCGTTGCTATAAACAATTGACACCACATTCACTTTTCACTGCACACTCACTCAAGTAGGGAAGAAACAGATGTCGAACGGTGCCGAACACGGAGATTGTTGCCTCTCTTACAGCCTTAAATGGAACGCGCGAGGTAAGGCCGCATGAGTCATGTTTTTTGGTGCGTGTAGCCGGGTCAATCGAATAATAAGACGTTGACACGTCAAAACTTGTTACTCTAGTTATTTTTATGAGAGCTGTGGACTGAGCCGACACTTCTAACATACAAAACTCTTTATCTCCTCCCTCGTACCGATCTGTCTCTCTCCCTTCTAAATCTCCTATAACAAATCTTACTATATTACAAAAGAGCGTTACATATAGCTACTAAACTTGAGTCCCCAGAAAAATGGAGGGAATTTAAACCCGACTTCGACAATTTCCGTCTATTTTCGTTCCCGTGAGCTTTTGCCGACCACTTGTTAGTTACGCGAGCTAGTGGTCGACTTTACTGAGCTTACAAGTTGTTGATTTGACGTCACTGAGTGAGGACTGTATGATCTCGAGTCTCAGTGGGTCTTGTCGCGTGATACGTACGTAGGTAGCATTTGTTTTCGTGTATACGCGTAATTCGGAAGTTAGGGTTGATATTTTTTGCAGTGTAGAAACTCTGAAAATCATGGATATTTGTGTTTTAAGACTGAAAAACGTTGTTAAAGCTCGAAATAGTGCTAAGAAAAATTAGTTGCTAGTATTAATATAAAATGACATTTATTTTAAGTAGGTTCTAATAAATTTAAATACCCGCTCTCGGCGAATTGATAAGATGCAGCAGAATCTATCATTATGTGCCAAGGGACCAATGTATTTTGTGCTTTATTCTTTCTTGATTGGACTAAGTTTTGCCTCGATTATGGGGGATGAATGTGATTGGACTGGAAGGTAAGCAAGCTTTTTTGGTCCTTCGACCCGGATATTTTTTTCTTAAAATTAAATCCTTGTAATTGAAATTAAATATAGAACAAAAATGGGTTCTAAATATTAGAAATTTAATAGTATAAGTGTAATTAAATACTATAATGAACTATCCCAGCGTGTTTATAAACAGAGGCAGGTGATGGGTTAGTTTAAAAGGCTCGACACTTGTGCTCGGGCAACATTTATGATATTTATTTAAAAAAGGAAATAAAGTTAAAATCTTTATTAAAATACAATTTCTAGTTAATCACACCATTGTTTTTTTGTAAATTTGTCTGCTACACAAGGCGGGTAAGATTTGCTAAAGTTTCCATGTTAGCTATACAGACATTTCTTAAAATTAATAATGTTTATTTAAATATTACACAAAAACAGGCATCAAACATGTAATTAATGTTTTCTCTTTCAAAAATGTTTTTATTTCCCAATTATGGTCCTTCGGGCCGGATACTACATTTTATTATTATTTAAAACCACAAATAAGAATAGGAATTATTTGTTTTTATGCATATTTTGCTTTGCGGTAAATAAATATTTAAAAAAGTTTATAAGCTCTAGGTACGAAGTAGTACTGCCATATATAGAACATACGTACGACAAAATTCTTCGTAGTGCAGATGTGGTTGTTTTTAATTCCCAGCACTGTATTACCATTTACCAGTAAATGGAGCTATAAATGTAGCTTCTAATACGTAGTTTATGGGTTTATGAGACCATGGGTGTCGCTAGACCAGGAATTATATTAAAATAGTTGGAGGTAATACCATAGACCTTTATGAAAGAGAGGATAATCTCTTACATGGATAGTTTACAAAAGTTTAACAGATACTGCAACAACAGAGTCACACCATCGTACAACAGTTTAATATACATAAATATTTATAGACGTCATAGGTTAAAGTTTTACTTTATTGTAGTACGTTTCTATATAATATTTCTTGCACAGGAACACACATCGATAAAACGATAGAGAAAGACACTATCACACAACACACATAAATTCAAAAACAATAAAAACCTTTATGCAAATATTATATGTATGCGTATAGAGGTTGAGCTAAATAACATAACACATAGGCAATGTGAGGAAAAGACACAATTTAACTAAATCCCGGCATGTAAACATGCGTGACTAATACTGCTTGTTTTGATATTCTATTACTCGCCGATGTACTAAAAATGCATCTTGCATGTCCATATAAACTCATAAGGCCAGTTTAAACTACAGCCGAGTGAATTAGCTTGATTCTGTCTAAAGGGAGGTTACGTAGAACAATTAGATTTTCAGTTGTTTTAAAGGATTAATTACTTTTATGTATTGGTTTTAAGAAAATAATTATGTAGGTGGGTCATTGATAGGGATAGCAACGATATATCGATTATTTTCAAGTAACGATATAACGGAAATCAAATACTATCGATAATCTTCATCGATATTTAACTTCTCGATATATCGATATCTCGATATCAAATATTTTCGTAAATAAGTAAAAATTATAAAGAGATTTTTATACCTAAATTTTTAAAACTGTCAAAAATGTTGTACAGTAAAATAAAAAAGCTTAAGTATCAGGATAATTTTTACTGTTATTCCGTATTTATTTACCCACTACCTGTTAAGAAAAAACAATATGTAATATAAAATAATTTATCGATTTTTTTCTCTCTCAAATATCGATATAAGCTGTTCGATATATCGAATAATCGATATTAGCCAAACGATATTTATCGATATCGATATATCGATGGTTTTTAAAAATTTGACATCCATAGTTATTGACCGAATGATCTTATGGAAGAGCCACAACTGGTGCTCAGCCCTATTGACCTTTCTGAACTGAAATTTTGTTTAATACAATTCTGTTGTTACTAACAACAGACATAAAATTATAGAAAAGCTTTAAAAAACAAAAATAAGACTCTTTCTCATAATAATAGATTTCGTATCTATTATATTTAATGATCAAATAGAGCTACGTTCATCATCCAATAATAAGTGGCACAAGCCTTAATAGAATCTTCAATCTGACTTTATTGGTCTTAAAATTGGTCTTAATTATGGTCGCAAACAAATAAAAACACCACTTAAGAAACACAAAGGAATGACAAATGTATTTAAATAAATGACTGATTAATTAATACCTTTGTTGTTAAAGTAAATATTCAATATATGAAATCACTGGACAACAAGTCTGATTATCTGGGAGGCCATTGTAAAATTAAATGTATAATTTTAGCTCTGAAGTGAGTTAGAGTCTGGAAATTGGCCAAGAAGTTGTCAATTTTTTGGTATGTAAGAGGAATTTTGTTGATAAGAATGATATAAATTGATAAAACAATCGACTCACGTTAATATCCCAAACCTATTAAGAAATATTGGCTTAAATCGAATTATTTTAAAGGCAGGAACTGAACATAAAATTTTAGATACGTATTTTCCGATTTGATTTAAATTTAAAATAAACCATCGTTGTCCCAGTACATGAAAAACAAAAACTAAATTTATTGTGATTGGCTTCCTGGCTTCGTTGGACATAAGGAAACAAGACGCAATAAAATTACTATTTTCCACAGTTATCCAATTCCCGATCAATTAAAAATAATTAGTATCACGCGTGATTCATTTTATAGATCATAAAATAAAATTAATTTCCTAAATCAGCTCAGGACACAATCGTCCATCAAATCAGATAAGGTTTTAGCGGAAAAGTGTAATCGACTGGTTTTCTTTCATTAGGCTTGCTTGTTATCTCTATCTTTAATTGTCAATTTGTGGATTATTCATGTGAATTAACTAATAATAATTAATTTTCAAGGTTCTGTTAAAACTAGTTCACATACATATGCACAAAGATCTTTACGGCACTTATTAAGAATTATAATTTCCGTAAATAATGCATTTGGCATATGTGCATTTATTTCGCTAACGGAGCGATAACCAGACTTATGATCCAGTGATTTAATTTTCTTAATTGTATCTTCTGCATTAATAGCAACATGTCATAGTAATTTTACAAAAGGTGGAGCAATTCCCGTACTATGATGTGGTATTTACTTTGTTAGCGACTTCCTTGATAATCAGAGATATTTGTCATGTGATATACAGCGTTCTTAAAAAGTTCTTACCGGACGCTTATTCTTGAATCTCCGGGAGAGGAACACTCCCGGAACTTTTATGGGAACTTATACTCACTGAAGCTCCCGGATGGTCAAAATACGCATTCTTCAATCTCGTGAAAGCGCCCGTTCAGGGAACAGCGTTGCCACGTATTGGCCAACGAAAAATACGTTTTTTAAACCAACCAAAATAGATATCGTGTGTAATTTACCTACCTGCATAAATTTTAGTTCCTGGGTCAATTAAACATAAAATTATTGTTAATTTTACATGGCTGTGTCTTTTTTGACAAGGGAGAAAAAGGATAGCCCATATAAGACACTAAATATACGCTTAATTAATGGCACTTACTAGAAAAGGAGGGTGGTATAAGAAAGACAGGGCAAAAAGTTTTAAAAATCAGTATGTTTTACCTTTGTTGTTATTGAAAGAGCTGAAGCCCTCGTCGGAGCAGCAACAAATGGAGTGACCATATCAACCACCTCCCGACATAAATCTTTTGACAATCTAAAAATTTGTATGAACTTTCTGTCAGAGAGATTGAATGCATTGGATTACGGGAGGACGTCCCTGCCAATATTTGCCGCTCTTACGGCATCCTCCAAATCTTCGACCATAATATCTTGCCAGACAAAATTGTTAAAATCTTCAACATTCATATTTTTTACACTTAACAAACTCAATTTATTTAAATTTTTGAACACTAAACTAGCTGCTCTGGGGCTTGTTTGTCACTTAAATGTGAGGTTATAGAACGGCGGGAACGAATTTTCTCCACCTCAAGAGGTGGAGAACTTTTAATTCCCGGGAGTTGCTTGCTCACAGTGAACTTCTTCTT
>JACEGR010010176.1:0-20588 GCA_014170235.1 Listronotus bonariensis
TAACCATGGGGTTTTAAAAAAAAAGTAAATACTGAAACATATACAGGTCGGATAAGGCCACAGTATAAAATTATTTTACTCTATACAGGATGTCTCAAAAAAGTGTGACGTATCAAAGTTATATTTTTTTAAATGGAACACCCTATATTTTATGACGGTTTTAGATTCTACATAAAAAAAATAATTTAAGTTTGTTAATAGTACCAAGTGTCTAATTTTATTCGTTTTTGTGATATTTGATTTTTTTTCAAAATGCAGGGGTGCAATTAAATTAATTTTATTTTAACAATATAAACTCCTATAAACTTTAAAATTTGTTACAAGATTAGGAAAAGTCTGTCCTTATCATGCGTAGGTCCATATCGAGATCATAGATTGCTACAGGGTGATCAAAAAAATAACTTCAATTTTTAGAAAGTCAAATAGCAATATCTCTCTTATTTTAAATGGAACAGCCTGTATTTTTTTCACCACATGATGACAAACCAAATGCTCTTTCAAATAGGATGGGTTGCCATACCTATCTTTTATACTTTTAAGTAAATTCCGTTTTAACATATTTTTATTCCAAATGTCTATTTAAATGTAAGTAGGCTGTGATATAGCTATGCCTATTTGCTAAAGCCGTTATTGCAAAATGTAAATTTGTTGGAAAAAAGCACAAAATTAAAAGATTTTGTATTATCTGCCACTATTTTAAAATTCACGGAAAAAAATTCATTAGGATTGCTAATAATGCTACTTCCCAATAACACTTATTTCAGCTGAATGTGGTAATGATAAAACTTGTGTTTTTAAACAATCTAATAACGCCTCTGGTCAGTTATGACGACATTCTGTGACCTATAACTCGTTTCTTCCATTATCCATAATCACTGTGTCAAATTATTTAAAAGCAACTATTAAGGTTATCAGATGGTTTCTCCTGGAACTATTTTTCAGGATTAACTCTAGACTAACGTAAAACCATTTTTTCACATCCTGACCGGTATTACATCTCATCTTGCTGTTGTTTGTGAAGAAGGGTTTTTTTTATTTAAAATCATTGTAATTTCTTTTAACCTGACTAAAACACTAGTAATCAATAAATGGTCGTTGTTATTTTTTAAGAAAAATAATAATGGCTGCTATGTCACAACCAACTTTAATTCAAATAAACATTTGGACTCAAATTTGTAAAAACAGATTTTACTAAAAAGAAACAAAGATAGGTATAGCAACCTATACAACCATTTGAAGAATATTTTATTTGTCATCATGTGAGTACAAAAAATACAGGGTGTTCCATTTAAAATAAGAGAGGTATGGCTATTTGATTTTCTGAAAAATTTAAATTAGTTTTGATCACCCTGTACAATATTTGATCTTGATTTGACCTACGTATATGATATGGCAGACTTTTTCTAATCTTAGAT
Source organism: Listronotus bonariensis (assembly GCA_014170235.1). Lineage (NCBI taxonomy): Eukaryota > Metazoa > Arthropoda > Insecta > Coleoptera > Curculionidae > Listronotus > Listronotus bonariensis. The sequence goes on from JACEGR010010176.1 coordinate 1,416, forward strand.
TAGACACTTTAAGGTTTTAAGCGTTACAAGTGTTAAAGAAATTGCGAAAATCAATTTCTTAATTTTACCTCTATGCATTTTCAGAGTACGATATCCTTTTTAAAACGAATAAAATTAGAACGGTACTATAAACAAACTTGAGTTGTTTTTTAAAGTAGAATCTATAACCGTCACTTGCAAGAAATACCTCAGGATCTGTTCCATTTAAAAATATAACTTTTGATACGTCACACTTTTTTGAGACACCCTGTATAGACTTAAGTGATTTTTATGCTGTGGTCTTATCCGACCTGTATATGTCCCAGTATTTAATTTTTTTAAAAACCCATGGTTATCCACGTACAGACCGTGTCGAATATGGTGGGCCACACTCGACAGCTGGTTTAAAGGTTCAAATGGGGACATTTAAAGTACCAAACCAAATGACGATCTCATCATGGCTCACTATAAGCAATTTTATGCATTACAAGATTTATTTTCAACAGCGTTGATGAACTTGTTGAGCTCGATCATTGTAGAAAATAAATCAATTTACGGTTTAAGGTCAAAGAACTTCAAGATAATTAGTTACATTTTAAGAGTTAATTATCATAGCTTTTAGAAACGCTTTGCGGTATGGAGGATCTAAACTTTTATGGGCAAATAAAATAATGTATATATGTGTTTTTACGTACCGTCACGTGGTTTTAAGCGGTCTTAAATGAAAAAACAATTTTGTTATGACTTTTTTCAATTTTATTGAAATTGTTTTTAAGTTTATGTTTTGATCGGTTTTCATCTAAAATGGGTTTCTTTCCACGATCGTTAATTTTTTAAATTTTAAAATGCTCCATTTGCATAAGAAAACTACGTAAAGGGTAACAAAAAAGTAACTTTTAACCGATCACGAAACTTAAGGGAGGTGATTCTACTTGACAAAATAAGGGTAGAGCTTCATATAAATTTTTTTCAAAATGTCATTCGTTTTCGAGTTACAAGCCGTCAAAGTTCAAATTTTATTTTGGTTTTTTCGCCATATTGCATTTATTTTTTTAACCAATCCAGTTGATATTTGGCACACAAATCGAGCTTTGCAGATTCTAAAATTTTAAGACAAAAGTACTTTTTTTAAATACCGCCAGAGGCACTTTACCTAAAACTTAAAATTTATTTACATCATAACTTTTTTATTTTGACAGATATCGCAAAGCTGGGGCGCCATTTTATAGACAATCAAAAACTTAAAAATAAGGTACTCTTTATTAAAGTCAGATAAACCTCACCGTTTAGTCACCAATAGCATCAAAGTTTTCATCAATTTCAATCAAATTACCTACATTCATACAGGGTGTCCAGTAACTCAACCGACAAACTAACCAAACGATTCTACAACAAAAAATAAGAAAAAAACTTCATATAAACAAATGTCTAAACGTCTTAGTTTTTGAACTACGGGGTGTTAAATATTAAAAAAAAAAATTCGGCGCCCCCAGCTTTGCGATATCTGTCAAAATAAAAAAGTTATGATGTAAATAAATTTTAAAGTTTTAGGTAAAGTGCCCTCTGGCGGTATTTGAAAAAAGTACTTTTGTCTTAAAATTTTAAAAATCTGCAAAGCTCTGATTTGTGTGCGCCAACATATCAACTGGATTGGTTAAAAAAATAAATGCAATATGGCGAAAAACCACAATAAAAATTTGAACTTTGACGGCTTGTAACTCGAAAACGAATGACATTTTGAAAAACATTTATATGAAGCTCTACCCTTATTGTGTCAAGTGGAATCACCCTATAAGTTTCGATTTAATTTGAGAGAATTGTGACTTTCATATGTGTTAAAGAAATAGTGGATCCTCAAACAGAAAAAATATGTTTTCAGCTTTGCGTACTAAATTCAAAAAGAAGGCGCTTTTGTAATAAAAATAAGCTTATTTTATTTAGGTGACCCCAATGGGTCTACATTAAAGAACAATGTATGCCGTTAAAAACATCGAGCGCTTTCCACTAGAGATTCTTTCTTTAAGACAAGATAGTAAATACCACAGACTGAAATAAAATTTAATTCAATTAAGATAATTATATTAAATAAACAACTAGTTCTCTTTTGATAGTTAAGAGAGGAATTCCTGCTTATTATGTCATTCACTGAGACCTCTTCTCCATCGATGATGCGTTTTGCCGAACCTCATAGGACTTATCAAACTGGCTGTCCCGGGTCCAAGTTGAATAATACGAATAACAAGTGTATCTTATAAAAAAACTTTCGTTGTTCGACGGTAGGATATAATCGTACCGTTGATACCGTACTAAAAAGCATAATTCAGTGAATACTTATATTAAAGAAATAGGTTCTTTGACATAAAGGTTAAAGATTTTGGTATAGGTTCTTAAAATAAGAACCTATTATTTTAAAGAAAATTCATTAATATTTTGATAGAAACATTTAATATTTCTTTTGTTTAAAATCTTAAAACTTATATTTAAGATATTAAAGAGCTTAAATCATAAATCTTTAGGTTCTTATTTCTTGATTCTGATATTCTTAAAATAATACTAAGGATATTTTAATTTAAAGAATTTCTTTTACATTAAAGACATAAATTAAAGTATTTTTCTCCCAGTTTAAGAACCACTATTATTTTAAAGTAAGAAATAAATCTTGGTTTAAAAGCACAACTATTCAAAAGAATGCATATTTTTAAAACCTTGTATTTGCTTAAAACAAGGACTTTTGGCCCTCACTGTATAAGACCCTTTTAGCCAAAAACCCGTTATTTTTTAAATTTTAGTGTTAAATTTAATTTTGGAATCTGTGTCTTAAAGCCGATAGCTTATTTTGCTCCAATAGCGTTAATTATACGTTTATTACTATCGAGTTAACTTCAGCTTCCTTCCCTGTCACAAACACCATCAAATTACACAAAAATTAATAGTTAGATCATTAACGTTCGAGTGCGTAGAGCAACAAAAAAAATCACAGCAACATCTGCCCTTCTGTAATCCTAAAAAGACCATTTTATTACCACAATACTTCCACTAATGAATAAGCTGTTTGTTAATTCTGCGGTTCACAAAAGGAGACAAATGATATCAGTCAGAGTAAACCTACCAATTTGTGCATAGGTAACCCCGAATTACACGCAAAATTGAATCGTACTGACCGGACCGGAGGGGGTGAGTCGAGGGGGTGACTTAATGAAACGGTGTAAATCTGCCATTATTCCGGTGGTTTTTTTATTTTTCGGGGATAATTATTGCACGATAAAAATTTAGATTGCAAGGAAGGAAAGTGCGAGTTTTCCCTCTACGGAATATTTGATGAAAAATATAAGAGAAGATAAGGTCTCTATATGAGGTGTTTCTGACTTTCCTTGGATTATTACTAAAATCAGTTTTATCTCATAATATACAAGCTGTTCATAGACATTATACAGGGTGATTAAAGTTAATTCGGCACTATTGCTAACTTCTTTATTATTAAAGATACGAAGTTGGTTAAAGTTCTATTCTATTTCTATTGTTTTTTTCTTGGTTTGGTCCCTTCAGGTCCAATCCACCAGCTCTCCCCCTTCCGGACTATGCTTTCCAGGGTTTCTGTCGGCGGAAAATCTGGATAATCGAGCTCGTAGCTCCCAGAAGTTCCAAAAAGAAAACAAAATAATTCACAATCGATGCAATGCATAAATTAGTCGGCTGTCAAACCAAGACCTGCTACTGGTGTTACGTATAACCTTCACTTTCACTTACCTGACAGTTTCCATGGCACGCCCATCTATTTCCCGCCATTTGAGAAATACCTCGTGTTCACCACCAAACAGGATACCATCAGCTTATAGGAATCTTCGCTCACAGCGCTTAGATCAGAAGAAAGATACCATCAGTTTAGCGTGAATCTTTCCTTGAGTCCCCGAAAGTGAAAACGTCCGTACGAACTTCAAACCGCCACTCCTGGAAGAACTTTTTTGGCAGTCCTCTAGCACGTCCACGCACTGTTCCGGAGGTGTATGTCCTAAAAGTTTTGGCACACAATATTTATCGGTTTTTTTAATGAAGAAATTTATTTAAACACTAACTAGTTATCATAAATTACAACTCAATACTTAACTAAACTATACTATCGAATTATGTGGAGTGGCCCATTCTGCTCTACCAGACGCAAATTTCGTTCGAATGTCTCTCATGAGGTCCTGGACGGAATTCAGTTCAATTTCTCTTAATTTCTCGTAAATTCGCCGTCTTAATTGTTCCTCATCTTGTGCTTCCCAGCCTCCATGATAAACCTTTCTAGACAGTACAGCCCAAAAATCCTCTATTGGGCGAGCCTGCGGCAAGTTTGGAGGATTATCGTTTTTGGGAACAAAGGTATGTGGTGTTGTCAGAAGCCAGTTTTGGGTATCTCTTGAGTAATGGCATGATGCTAGGTCTGGCCAAAACATGATATCGTCATTAGCATGATGTTCGCGGACAAACTGAAGCAATTTGGAAAGGCAGTTATCAATATAGCTCTGACTATTCAAGCTTCACCCCTCACTCTTCCCACAAAGGTCGGGATACACCCCTGTTAGAAATTGCGCACCAGACAAAGGATTTTATCTGCAAATTTCGCTTTATGTTTGTATCTAACATTGTCAGGGCATTCCTCTACGTTGTCCGTATAAAATCCATCGTTTCCCTTCATTTCAGAATTACTCAAAGTGAAATACTTTTCGTCATCTAAAATAATGATTTTTCATTGGCAAAATGTACCCGCCTCAGTTGACGACAACATCTTGGTATACGAAGAAGCTGCGCTTGAGAGTATTTGGGGCACTTACGTCTCTTTCGATATTTAAGACCATTCCTCCTCAATTCCAACGATATCGTACTCTTAGAAGATCTGTATTGCCTAGCCAGTCTCCTCGTTGACATTCCAATCTGGTTTTTGCTCTTCTCACCAATCTCTCTGACCTCTGTGCGGTAAATGCACGTGGTCTTCCACTTTTGGGAGATTCAGACATGGTATTCCCTGCTCGCACTCCGCTATTGTTCTATAAATGGTTCTGCGTGAAATGTTTTCATTCTGGAATATTCGACAGATTTCAGCTTTGGGTATCCGCCCAACTAACTTGTAGATACTTTTTCTTATTTCTAATTTATACGACATCTTAAAGCGAAAACTTCAAAATAAATAAATCTCAACTGACAGTAAATAAAGTAAATAAACTTTTGTTTTCAAAGGCAACTTGATATTATTTTGTTTTTGTTAAAATTAAAGACAATGAGTTTTGTGCCAAAACTTTTAGGAACTTGATCGGTTATAGCTCCTCAAAAATAGAGTCTTAATGGCTTATAACGCATACTGATGGATTAGCAATTTATTCCTTATTAATAGTGTCCATAGTAGTTTCTTTCTAATAAGTCGAATTTAGGAGCTACATCTATTTTAATGTAGATAGTCAAGTATGCCCAACGTACCCCATAGGTGGAGGTAAGTTGAGCAAGGGTATGGGGCTAGTGGAGCAACTTAGAAAGTATAGTCAAATCATGGCTTTGAATGTTAGATACGTTTACAATAAAATACATTTTGACAATTTGCTTTCTTATATTTATAATCTTATAGTGACAAAACAACAAATCTTATTAATAAAACAGCAACGTACCTAGCTTAGCTTAACTATTGGACTTAATATCTATCAATTCATCTTCGTTTTTTAAACTTTTTAAGCAGTTTTATTTTGCTTCTCTTGTAATGCTCTTCTGTATCTGTTAAAATTGCAGCTTTTCTTGGACCAGCCTTTGGGTAGCGGTCAGAACTATTTCCGGAAAGTTTTTATAAGTTAGATAGGTCAGCTCGTTTCTTTGTTGCTTGTATAAAGTTCAGGGTTGCAGCCTCTTTTAAATGCCTAAGGAAGACTTTAGTGTTTTACTGTTATAAGTCCGTATCTCAAAATAAAAATAAAACATTTATACTTAAAACCGTGGGGTTAGTTGGGCAACTGTAGCTCAACTAACCCCAACCTGGAAATTTTAAAGAAAAAGTGAATTTATTAAAAACCGGTTAGAATTGTATTCAAAATCTTTATACATATTAAAAAACTGCAATAAATTTACTTAAGATTAGCACTTACCTGATTGGAGAACAGGACCAGATTTAACTGTTACAGATGATAAATTTTCCGGCTTTGCAATTATTTTACTTTTTAATCACAAAATATAAAACTGAAAATGCCGCCTGGTTGCTTTTCTCGATCGCCGCGTCACCACTGAGTGGTTGCCGCAATCAAGTTCCCCTCAGCTGCCCAACCCTTCTTTGCGCTAATACTTGATGCGGCTTTCTGCGTGCGGTCGATAGTTTTTGAGAATATTTTGATTGCTCCAACTTACCTCTAGTACGGTCTATGCTAGTTTGGGAAGTTCTTGTTTGGACACTTTTACCGTTTTTGACCCTTTTTTTCTGGTTTGACCACCTCAACAAAAATGAATAATAATTTCTTCTAGTCTGGTACCTTAAAGGTGGGCACATAATTCTTAAGTAGATAAATTTTGCGCATTAAAGTTATAAAGTAAGAAATTTTGCATTGGGCCACCTCTAATTTTAGTCGCCAGGTTAAGTTCGTGGTTACGAAAATTTGTAATAAATCCGCAAATGGCTTTGATCGTGTACCCTTACTATCACATACTGTCAGCAAAGCTCTCTGGATAAATTTCCAACAGTCACAAAATTTTGCGCATTAAAGTCAGAGGCGTCTAGAATAACCCTGCACCCGGGCCTCACCTCCTACCATTCTTAGTCGCCATTGTTCAGTTTAGCGGTTACGAAAATTTGCTAATAAATCCGCAAACATGGCTCTGGACCTCCTTACCTCACCCTAACAAATACTGTTAAATAAAGCTCTCCTGATGAATTTGCAATATCGCAAAATTTTGCGCATTAAAGTTATAAACGAATAAATTTTGCACTGGGCCACCTCCTAATTTTGAATCGCCACGTCCTCAGTTTTGTGGTTACGAAAATTTGTAATAAATCCGCAAATGGCTTTGACTTTAAATCCTTCGGCTTCATCAAATACTGTTAAATAAAGCTCTCTGATGAACTTCCAATAGTCACAAAAATTTTGCGCAGTTAAAAGAGAAACGAATAAATCTTGCTAACTGGGCCACCTCCTAATTTAGTCGTCACGTTCAGCTTTGTGGTTACGAAAATTTGCTTCTAGATCCGCAAATGGCTTCGACTTTAAATTCTTACTATTAAATACATCCAAATGAAGCTCCCTGATAAATTTTAATAGTCACAAAATTTTGCGCATTAAAGTTATAAACTAATAAATTTTGCACTGGGCCACCTCTAATTTTAGTGCCACGTTCAGTTTCGTGGTTACGAGAAATTTGTAATAAATCCGCAAATGGCTTTGACTTCAAATTCTTACCTCATCAAACACTGTTAATAACAGCTCTCTGATAAAATTTTAATAGTCTCGCAAAACCCTTACGCAGTAAAGTTTTAAACTAATAAATTTTGCACTGGACACCTCCCAATTTTAGTCTCCAGAGTTAAGTTTCATGAGTTACTGAAAATTTGTAATAAATCGGCGAATGGCTTTGACTTCTTAATCCTTTACCATTCAAAATACCTATAAATAAAGCCCTATGATAAATTAAGTTTAAAAATGTAAATTCAGTGCTCTTTGATAAGAAAAAAAATCACAAAAAAGTTTAAAGCAAATAAATCGGCATGCTTGTCTTCGCGGCCGCCTTTGCTATATTTCTTTTATGATATGCCGGTTGATGCAGCTGGTCATCGCACTATGGGATAGAAATTAATTTTTTTGGTCAAAATTCTGAAACTTACCAATCTAACTTAAAATGAGGTGCTTTTTACTGGAAAAATATTATAAATTATTAGAAATGCTTTTTGGAAACCTAAAACTTATTATATGTTATTATAAATTTACACCCCCTTAACATTATTATTTTTTATTGTACAGAATAAACTAAAATGTCAGCTTGTTTGGTTAATTCGGTAGTATTCTAATCAGTAATCCGATGATTATTATCTCATATGATATACAGGGTACGACAATAGGTATGATATTTTTAAATGGAATGCCCTAAATATTATATCACCACCAAAAAATATTTTAAAATGCTTTAAAAAATACTACATTTGATGTGTCTATCTCAATTAGTTTCGGAAATATGACCATCCAAATCTGAAAAATAATTTTAAATTATTCTTAGAAGCGTAATAGAGATACATCTTCCCAACTTTTTTATTTTTTAACAGTATAAAATAAATAAAAAACACTGTTTTGATGGGTAGATTCTGTAGAATCCATATCTTTCATCAGAATGCTTTTATCTTTTAGGATATACAGTGTAGGACAAAACATATTAAATTTTAAAATGGAAAACCTTGTAAATTATAAAAAAATCTTGTATCTGTCCTTACACTCAGAGGTAGCAAAAAGTAGGAAGGCAATTGTAAGTACAAAAACTGATAAAGAAAAAGGTAAAAAATCTTTGACAAAAGTAGCGAGACTTCAGCGAGACTACATCGGAAACACAACAATAGCTCTTATTATTTAAACTCTTTTACTTTTTTTAGTAAACAAGGCTAATAATAAACTAAGTAGATTAAATGTTGTATATTTATGTTTACTTAAAATATATTTTCAAGTTTCTTATTACCCCAATAAAAGTCATATCCATTTATAATTTTGCGTACATGTAGTTTGGAGCATCTACTTTGAAATGACACAGCACGAGCCATTAAAATTTCAAAGTTGGACCAAGGTTAGTTTATATTTATAAGGTTGCGACATATCCTCAACTTTTAGGCGGTTCGAGGTCGGGGACGCAAGGAAGGGCAATCCACGGAGAAAAGTTGGTAACACTGGGTAAAATTAAAGCTGATAGATCAATCCAGTGGCGTCTAGAATTTGCGCATTTCATTTTGCATTGTTTTGGAAGTGATGTTTGTTGAAAGATGTAATTCCAAATGTTTTTTATTTAAAGTAAAAGAATTTACAAATTAATAATAATTAAAAACTGCTGTGTAAACGGTGTGTTCTACTAATACAATAAACAGTATATCTCCGGCACTGAACAACATGGCCGAAAATGGAAGATGTGACGTCATAATACGTCAAAGCAATATGGCCGAATGTCGCGACCCTATATAGACCGACTTTGATGGGTGACGACTTTTGGCCCAGTGAAACAAGCCAGACGACGCAAGAAGGCAGGGGAAATATAATTGTGCATTATCGAGTCTAATCAGAGGCGTGCGAATAAATAATTGCTAAACAGTTTAAATATGATGAAAAATATGTAAGCATAATTTATTTTTAAAAATGTAGTGAAAATTGCCAAGATCTAAATATTTTTAATTGTAATGAGAATAGCATCTCAGTAATATAATTAATAGCATAAGTAACACTAAATTCATTTTAGACTTTCACTGTCTTTATTTATAACTATTTACACAACGTTTTGGGTAGTCCTATCTCTGTCCGTTTTACAGTTTACACAATCTTAAAAACGGACAGAGATAGGACTGTCCTGTTGTGTGAATATTTTTAAATAAACAAATGAAAGTCCAAATATACTAACGCAAAAAAATTCTTTCGACGTTCTTCATCTTTCCTGTGGATTCTTCGTACACTGTTAATAGAAACTACCGCATAAAGGGAAACGCGATCAAGTTTTCGTTTTAGAGGCAGTTTCAAAGTATTATTTGTTCCTTTCTCATCGCAAACTCTATAGATATTGGCAATTATTTCTCTGAATTGGCCATGAATAATTTTGCCTTTTAAAAAGGATTCTTTTTCCATAATTTTGACTGGCGTTAAAAATAGTTTTTATAACCAACAAGAAATGTCTACGTCAAGGTGGGTTTTCACGCTCATGCAATTTGCGCAAGTTGATTTGTGCAAATTAGACTAAACTATTACATTTGTTTTTACAGTCAAGTCTATTTGCACAAATTTGTTTATCAGTAAACGATGTAGTACGACGACGAATTGTTAGCATGAGCTGGTGTTACTACTTACTTTCATATTCGTTTAATAATAGAATAGAGCTTAATACATTCCAAAAGAAACTTTTTCTTTCACTGATATTATTATTACCACAAAAAATAACAAATAATATTAAAGACCCATCAAACAGAAAATGATAAATAAATCACGCCAATACAACTATTATTTACTCACTACGCATGTCCTAAATTTGTATGTCGTTTACACGTTCATACATTTGCACCAACCGCATGCAAATTATCTGACCATCCAGATTTTACACAAGCCAAACTTTTGCTTGCTCAAGTAAACGATTTTCGTTTACATGCTCTAATTTATTTGCACAAATTGGAATGCACAAGTCAATTTGCGCAAATTGCATGAGAGTGAAACCCACATTTAAGCTTGAAAGAAAAACGGATTTATTTAGTTAATTTATTATTTAGTTACATACATACTTACCTTAATTATTTTTGAATGCCCACACAAAACCAAAATACTAAAAATTGTTAATAAGAAACAAATATTTAAAAAGTACAATAAATTCCAAACCATTCCCCGTCTATGTTCATGCGAGGCTCCACCTCTTTGGAGGCTCGTTCCAGCGGCAACCAATCAGTAAACATTATTTGAGTGGTTATCTTGGTAGGGCTACCTTGTTGTCGGAAATTAAGAATATAAAAATATTTTAGGGACGATATGAATATTAAAGCATAGTATAATCGGTTCCTCTAAGAAAATAGAGCAATAAAATAAAATCTCTTTAGGGAATTAAAAATAAATCAATAACAAGGTGTAACCAAGTACTTTATAAAATATGAAATATTATATTTAAAAAAGTGTAAAATAGGTTCACAGCAGTAGGATGAAAATCTGGCAACATCTTAAAAGCAACTTCAGTTTTTTTCCGCATTCCTTCCAGCAGGATCTTAATTTAATATTGGATTGGGGCGCCAAAAATCTCGTCCATTTTAATGCATCACAAAACACAATCATGTTCGCTTGTCCATCGAAAGAGTCATCAAATACTCATCCTCTTCGCATGAGCGGTCCAGGATCTTACAGAGCAAAGACACCTTTAATCCTGTGGGCGTCACATCTGAAGAGTAACGCCTAACTGGCATAAACCGCATTGTATCTATAGCCACGGCAGCTTCAAAAAGCTTGGATTTCTCTTTCAGGCCCAAATAGGTATTTTTCCCGTCTAATTTATGCACTTTTATATGTGTCCCAAATCACGACCTCCCCTTGGAATGTTGTTTCTCATATCTGGGGCATGGCGTCCCCCACGGCCTAAGCATTCTTGATTCCTGATCGTGCAAGGACGAAGCTAGCTCGTCTCGTTGACAGTGCCTCACTTGCAGAAAGAGCTTCCGTCACTTGCCCATGCGGTCGGGCTGTGGGGGATTTATCGCTTTTTATAGGTACTTCCATGGCTTCTGCTCTGAAGAATTGTCCAGTATAGTTCCCTCCACTTACGGTTCCCAACAGAAACTCGTGGTTCCGCGCGTATGCATCCCTATACGGTCCAACTGGACAGGCCCCGAACTTCCCACTTTGTTCGTTCTTTTATCCCTAGAGTTTTCTAGGCTGACGGAACCTGCTGCCCGCGGAGGTCGTTCCTTCCCCCAAATCTTCAAGTATTTAAAGTCCCGTGTCCTTCGAACTCCCTCTTACCTCGCTTGAACACCCAGATCGTGACTTTACAGCAATGTTAAAGTCTGTTGTCTATACGATGTGCAGTGGTTCAAAATTGATTTACTTGGTGCAAAAGAACATTTGTGAGAATTAAAGAAACTTTTACCGGCTATTAAACATTTTTAAGGGGTAAAATCCACCCTTAATTAAAATTTAAAATCTTGACGAAAAAATGAATAGAGGTTGATGGCTTTTGTTAAGTACATTTATGGTTCTGATTTCGTGGAGTTATCTAAATTCATTCTCAAGATATTAAAAAACTATTTTGAGGGTGAATTTCAGGTGAATTACATTTCACCTTTAAAAGTGTTTAATAGTCGATAAAAAAAATACGTGTCTCTTATATTTCAGTTTCATTACAATCGGCGAGGGACACCTGGGATTATTTTTCTTGTTAGACTATTTTTGGCATAAACATAAAATTCGTTTCTACTTAACGCCACTTGTTTTTTAAAATCAGCACAGGAGTTTTGTCTTGGCCTTTAAAACAAGATGCTACAAGACTACGCTTTCTTTAAAGAAGTGCTTTTTGATGCTAGTGACCAAAATAGTTGGGGATTTTTTGAAAATGATTCGGCATAAATCTCCAATAAATTTTGAAAAGAATCAGTGAGAAGGTTTGGTTATACTGGCCAAACTTTGCAGTATCAGCAAGACAAAGAAATTGTAGTTTGTAACAATCAACAGAATCTTACTTCCATTTCTATCAAAAATATGATCTAATATTCATAGAGCAGTGCTCTGTACTGTCCTTTTTAATTTCTTCCTGTGAAAATGGCTGTCGCGAATAATACTCAAACAGGCTACAACCGAAATGATACGTGAGAAAACCAACTGAAGCTCGACCAAAACCTATATTATCTGCACAAAATTATCCTGTTTAAGGCTAGCGATTTACCAAGCAATACGCACGATACTTCCACCGCGTTTCTGGCCCGCCGGCAGGCCTATGGGCGTTGTCATGGCAACAGGGGCGTCAGAAGCGTAAACAAAACCCCGCACGTGGTGTATACTTCCCACCGGTCCGTTTTATATTTGCAATACGCGCGCTGATCCGCGGGTTGCGATGTCGCGTTGCCGAAAGCGGAGGAAAGCGACTCGCGCCAGAGAGGTTAATTTATATGCTAAATTTTTCATGGCGAATTTATAAATAAGGAATAGAAATGAGAAAAATGAATTGAATAATGGTAATATGTTTTTATGTTTTATTATTTATTTCTGGGTAGTGGCACTTCACTTACTACACCTGAATAGCCGCCACTGTTACACATTTAACTGTTGTTAATCTCCTTTAGATTTCATCACTGTACGATTCAGAACTGCAGCGTAAAGTACGAAATTGCAGAATTTGTAATTATTTTTCTTGTACAGCCAGGGTGTTGGTCGTGTCCAAATTAGATTTGTCTGGTAGAAAATTACAATGCCGCTCTATATTCCACATCTACCGCAATATAATCTCGCTAATACCGCAAGTCATACTATTTATAGTGCAAGAAGGGTGTGTTTTCTCTGAATATAGCAAATTTTTGTTGCATGCAACAAGTGTTCGCTGCTTTTTCTAAATTTCGTATATGCTTTCAGTGTAAATTAATTCAAGTAATATTGGGCTAAAGCACCAAAACCTTGTCTAAATGTATGTCTAGAAGACACAATCATGTTAGCTATTGTTAAAAAAACTCTGCAAATACTTGTATTATAAAGTGTGTCTACGTAAGTTGACGTCATATGGGATTTTTTAATTATTAATTTTACGAAAAAAAGTTATTCTTTATAAAAAGTTCTGTATAGTCCAAAACGTAGTAGCAGATATTAAATTGTATCAGTCATCTACCAGTTTGGCCAAAAATGCAATTTTTGCTTAGGAGTAAAATACATGTATTTTTGTTAACATAGAAAACTAATAAAGAAAAGATGTTTAGAATAAAAAACTATTAAATATGCAATTTTTTTTAAACATGTTTCTACGTTCTACGATAATGTTTGTAATTTCATTTGGTACATTGAAGCATTCTACATTGCTCTTGTTTTGACTACAGTAAATTTAAAAAGTTTATTAAGAATTGTCTAATAAAATTTATAAATATTAAATATATTATGAATGTACAAACTCAAAATTAAATAAACTTTTTATTTTACCCTGTATATTATTACCAGTATCACACCATCCAAATCAGGTAACATTTAAAAAGTACCGCCATTTTTGTAGTAGGTAAAAGTATTGACTCTATATTCTGGGTAATAAAGTGCCTGTCCAAGTTTAAAAATGATGTATCCTCGACTTCCCTTCTTGTTAGGAATTTCAGGGTTAGTGGTCCTGATGGTTACGAGGTTAAAGGAGCGCCGTCCAATGTTTGTAAAAAATGTTCCACCTCAATAAATATCTTGACAAGTTCTCCGATTTTCTCAAATCTGTCTCTCTTCGCAGATAACTTGAAGAGTAAATTTTAATTGAACACCCTGTAACCATACTTTATTAGGTTTACATGACTTGACAGGTTGTTTCTTAAAGTTAGGAATCCCGAATAATGAACTACATATTTTTGCGACATCCTGTACATGCCTACCAAGAACACCGATAGTATTTATATCTATATACAGGGTGTCCCGTAATTAATTGGACATAAGCTTAATGTAGGATACCTGACATGAAAATAAAGCGTCTAAGCTCAATTGCAGCAAAATGTTATTGGTTTCATTCTACAGGGTGTTAAAACCAATTTTTTACCAAACATTTAGTGAAATATCTCGGAATCCACTGGACAGAGTAAAGTGAAATTTGGTGTACCTTTACTATTTGGGATGACAGACAAGAATATAATATCTATTTTGCCATTACCACTAGATGGCGCCACACATACAATACATTGATTGATTAAAATGGTCATAATCTTTGAACTCCCTGTATGCACATCTGCGAGTGGAAATAATAAAACAGCATTTAATTTTTAGTCAAAGAAGTTATACTTCTTTAATTTCCACAAAATGTAGACCGTTTTCAGAAATAAACGACTTTTTTATTAAATACCCGTCGAGGAATTGCGGCAAAGGAATTGTGGAAGGAGTCAATATCATCAGGGCCCATGAAGAATTATTATTTTAGAAGTCAGGCAAAATTTAAAATAAAAAGAAATAGACAATGTGTCCTAGTGGATGGTGAACATTTTGAACATTTATAATAATCAATAGCCTTTTGTAACTTTATCGTTGTTAATTAAATTTTAGAGGTGTTCGTGTGCAACCTAATAATAAAGTCGTTTATTTCGAAAACGGTCTACGTTTTGGAATCACAAGTACACCTTTTGACTAAAATTAAATGTAGTTTTATTATAGTAGTGAATATGTGAGAGTGCCTCCTCCTCCTCCTCATTATGCGGCTGATTTGACTCCTCATTTTGCGGCTGATTTGACTCCTCATTTTGCGGCTGATTTTGCCTCCTCATTTTGCGCTTGATTTCGTAAAAACATATAGGACATTTAAATGTATTTTTCTGATCTAAGACTTTTCTTTTTTATAACTTTTTTTAAACTACAACGTTTTTTCTATTCAATTTAGGCATGTTGGTATGCTTACTATAGTCTTTTAAACTTTAAATTAAAGTAAAATAGTTTTGCATCAAATCTTTTATCCTTTAAATGATAAAGGAAGGGGTAGTTGGTACAACAAAAAAGAGTATAGTGAAAAATTCGTTTCTAAACAAAAAATCAGCCGTAAAATGAGGAGGCAAAATCAGCCGCAAAATGAGGAGTCAAATCGGCCGCAAAATGAGGAGTCAAATCAGCCGCAAAATGAGGAGGAGGAGGAGGCACTCTCACATATTCACTACTTATTATTTCCACTTTCGCAAATGTGCATACAGGGTGATCAAAAAGTTATGACCATTTTAATCAATCAATGTTATTGTATGTGGCGCCATCTAGTGGTAATGGCAAAATAGATATCATATTCGTGTCGTCATCTCAAATAGTAAAAGTACACCAAATTTTACTTTAATCTGTCCCCTGGATTCCGAGATATTTCACTAAATGTTTGGTAAAAAATAGTTTTAACGCCCTGTAGAACGAAAAAACCAATAACATTTTTGCTAAGACGTAGGGTGTTCGAAAAGTTTTGAGATATACGTACATTTATTTGATTTTTTCAAAATAATTTCCACCACATTGAATACACTTTTCCATTCTAACAAACTAGTCACTGAAAATAGCTTTTCACTTTTCATTTGAAATTTTAGCGCATATTTTATCCCAGGCCTCCAGTAGCGCGTCTTCAGTTTTAAACTTTTGTCCTTTCAGTTGGCTCTTGACAAAAGGAAACAACCCAAAGTCATACGGCGCCAAGTCGGGGCTTTAAGGCGGATGTTTCAAAAGTCTCAAGCCTGCATCTGTCAAAAATTGACTGGTAAGTTCAGCTCGATGAGGTGGGGCATTGTCATGATGAAGGTACCAGCTAGCGAGTTGCGAGTTTGGGCGAATCACTCTTAACTTTTCTATAAGTTTTGAAAGGCATACTGTAGTGTACCAGAGAGCATTTTCGGTCTTCTGTTCTCGGAGCACAACACGTTTAATTATTCCTCTTGAACCAAAGAAAACAACTATCATTATTTTTTTACAGATCTTGATTTGCGAACTTCGATAGGAGTTTCTTCACCTTCGAGAACCCATATCTTATTCTGTTGTTTAGTTGGGACGTCGTAATAATAAAGATAAGTTTCATCTCCCGTGACGATCGACACTATGTCTTAAGATTTACCATCCTGGAATTTGGACATCATTTTTTACACCAATTCACTCTTTGTGTCTGCTGCTCGGGAGTTAACTTGTGTGGAACCCAAAGAGTACAAATTTTTATAAAACCCAAGTGCTCATGTATGATCGTGTGTAATGTTGCTAAACTAATGTTCAATGTCTCTTCTAACTGTCGATAGGTAATTCGTCGGTTTGTTTCTATAGCTTTTTGGACGGCAGATATGTTTTCTGGGGTAACTACTTCACACGGTCGACCTGAGCGTGAGGCGTCTTCAAGCGAAAACGAGCCCCGCTGAAATTGTTTGTACTATCTGTATATGGTCGCACGAGATGGACAGTCATCACCAAGTATAGGCTTCATTTCTTCTAAACACTGTTCTTGAGATAACCCACGTGAAAAGTTGTATTTCAAAATTGCACGGCACTCGATAGTCGTCCACGACGCCATTGCGCTAAAATCGCTGGACACGAACTGGCGCAAAACTGATAGTTTACTAATAACTATATAGGACTACGACATGTCATGACATGTACAAACAAAAAACATCAATGTTACTTTCCTGCACCATTTAGTTACAAAGTATCTCAAAACTTAGCAGTTTATCCAAGCTAATGTAATTTTTAAATAGCTCATATTTTTAGTTATAACTCGCTCTATTTAATGCCGATTCGAGTCAAATTTTGTATTTATTCGTTTTGGACCATCCGGACAGTTAATTTTAAATTCAAAATGTTTTGTCCATTTGTCCTCTTGTGACACTTATCCTGAATATCTCAATATTCTTTAAAACTCTTGCAAAAAACTTTACGGCACATAAGCGTCCTTTTTATTATTGTTTAAATAACTCTTTTTCGTGGGCTATACCTATAGTCATAGTATTACATTAGGTATATTAACTATTTTTATTTAAATATTTAGCCATTGTCAACAAAATCTATTTTAATTTCTTAGGTGATTTGTATATTTGTACCTTTAAATTGGTTAATTACAAGAGATCTTTTCATTGATAAATATGTAGATCATTGGTGTGAAGGTAGCCCCAAAGTGTTAAATGAATTTCTTATCTTTTCTAAATCGTTTTCTTCTTATGGACATGTGTGTTTAATTTGGTTTAATTATGACAATCCAAAGAAAGCATAGGAAAATCTACATTTTAGTGATTGTTATAAGCGTTCCGATTATACAGGGTGATTCAAAATCAATCACGAAAACTTAAGGGAGTGATTCTACTTGAGAAAATAGGGTGAGAGCTTCATACAATTTTTTTTCAAAATGTTATTCGTTTTCGAGTTACAAGCCATCAAAGTTTAATTTTTGTTTTGGTTTTTTCTGCCGTATGGCATTTATTTTTTAACCAATCCAGTTGATATTGGGCACACAAATCGAGCCTTTGCAGATTCCAAAATTTTAAGACAAAAGTACTTTTTTAAATACCACCAGAGGGCACTTTACCTAAAACTTAAAATTTATTTACATCATAACTTTTTAATTTTGTAGCCAAAAACTGAAGAGTAACGTTGGCTTATTTTTTAATAAGTAGTAGTTTTGCAAAAAAATAACGAAGGATGTAGAACACGAAAAAAATATTTGTTAAAATTATTTACAAAAATCTGTAATAGGTCATTGCAAATCCAACTAAATAATCAATTATATAATTCAACGATTTATGTAAAAATCAAAGCACTGCTTCTGTAAATGTATTTTATTACAAAAAAAACTGACAAAAAAACAGTAAACAGAGTATTACATGTTATTTGTAGGACAAACTAAATTAGAATAAATAAAATTTAAATATTTATATTTAGCCGTCTTTTAATTTTAGCCATTTCATTTAATACCTCCTCGGGAGAAATTATAATATCAGGATGGATATTTAATAGTGCTAAGCCGTTAAGACGATTAGAACCTGTCGTACTTCTTAAATAAGTTAACAGTCTACGGAGGGTAGAGAAGGATCTTTCATTTGTGCAACTTGTAACTGGAAGAGTGGCAAAAATTTTTAAAAGTTTCTTTATATTTGGAAAAATTGTTTCGTTGCAGGAAACATATGCATCGATAGCATTTTTGAAAACATTATCGGATAATTTCCTTTGCCATAATTTTACTTCAGCTACTAGAATTGTATCACTGTTTTCAAAAATAAATTCATTTTCTATGTAGAACTTAACCAGTTTCAAAAATTCATTTTCAACATTACTACTCTGTCTTAAAAGACAATTTACAAAGGACTCGATAATATTTTTATGATTCGTAAATCTTTCTTGGAGGGTTACTATATAATAATTCAAATAAGGTACAAAAACATTAATTTTGTAGTAATCTCTTGCATTATTTGCCCTAATATTAGCTCGGTGGATCCCAACCTCCAATAGGAAACAAACTAACAAACCAAACTTTCAAGTATGCTTTCAAATCACTAAAGAAAGATAAACGAAATAAACTGTATTGCAAAATGAGCGCGGTTTCTGTTAAAAGCATCTATACACAATCACATAAGCGCGAAACGCGATACTACTACGCATTACACTCAGTAGGTATGCAACCAATCATGCATGGAAGCACAGAGACGATAGTTAGGGGCTGTCGCTAGATCCTTGTAAAGCCCAGCGGCAGACCTTCTATATGGAGATCAGGCCGTATTATTCATAAAATTTTATTTTTATTAGTAGAATACTCAATAAAAAAAATATTTTAAATAACTATATACATATAGGTTAATCCTAGGCCTAGGGCTCTGGGGGGCACGTGCCCGAG
>JACEGR010010177.1:0-20582 GCA_014170235.1 Listronotus bonariensis
AAGTTTTCTTTTAACACGCTTTATTAACTTGGGTTGTATCTATCTATCTATCTATCTATCTATGTAACGGAATCTTTGAGCCTAATTTTTACCAACTTCCAGCTATTCGATTTCTTTGAAACTTTGCACACGTATTAAGGACCCATGACAATGCAATAATCTGCAAACAGTATCCCGTTATCCTGGTTAGGATCGCCAGGATAAAAAAATTCCTTTATAATATAAAAACAACACCTGTGTTGCCATCTTTTGGCAACATCCCAAACTTTCTCAAGAACTTTAGCTACTCTTGACAAAATGGAGAAGGAATTTTTTAGTGAATAAACTGGAGCATTTTTACATACATACATACATACATGCATATCGAACTAAAAATGAAAATAAATAATAGTTTAAAAACTAAAAACACGCTTTTATATGCAACCGAACTAAAATTAGAAAATTATTTTTCATTAAAAAATATTGTCACTTCAGAGTAAAAAGCGTGGGTGCATTTTTGCTATTTTTTCATAACTTTTCCCTCATAGATATTGGCAAATATAATAATTTAACAATATATTAAGCACCCCACGCTTTTTACTCTGAAGTGACAATATTTTTTTAATGAAAAATAATTTTCTAATTTTTAGTTCGGTTGTATATAAAAGCGTGTTTTTTTAGTTTTTTTTAAACTATTATTTATTAAGTAGTTTGTTTAATGGACGGTCTGAAGTTTGACTATACTTTTGAAAAATTAACTGGTAAAAGCTACACGTATTAGGTATCCTAACCAGGTAAAAAAAAGCAAAAATGTTAAGCCATATAAAAAAAGTATTTTTTGCTTTAGTTGTTTTCAGGGAGATTACGTTAAAAAAATATTATGTGGCTTTTCTCCAGAATAAAATAAAAATGTATTAAAGATTTAAGGAAAATTAAAACTTTTATGTACTATAAAGAATTTATTTTGTCCTTACACAATATAATAAAAGTTAAGATTACTTTAAAAAAAATAAAATAATGAAATATTTAATATAAAGGTACTTACGATACAAAGGTTTTAAAACTATAAACAAAGGGTTATTAGCTCTCGGTTGAAATTATTTTATTCCAATAAAATAAAATGTTAAGAAGACGCCAGGCATTTTAATAGCAGTCATTTTCGGTAAAAGCGGAAGTGAGAGGAAACAAACAAATAGACTACAATACCAAAATACGTCAAATTTTAATATATCAAAAACCATTTTTTTTAAGAAGCTAAAAGGGTATAGGGGGTAAAAGTACTTTTAAAACCACTAGATATAAGTGAACCGAATTATGTGTTTTACCATTATACAGAATAAAAATATGTAATATTTTTTGACTATTAAATTCAATTAAGTAAGGCCTATCCAGTAACAGTGAGTGGACAAAGGATCTATATATTTTTATTTATATAATTATTTTAAGAAATAGGTATAGAAGGAACAGTTTAAAAATGTAAATTCGGTGCTCTTTGATAAGAAAAAAATCACAAAAAGTTTAAAGCAAATAAATCGGCATGCTTGTCTTCGCGGCCGCCTTTGCTATATTTCTTTTATGATATGCCGGTTGATGCAGGTGGTCATCGCACTATGGGATAGAAATTAATTTTTTTGGTCAAAATTTGAAACTTACCAATCTAACTTAAAATGAGGTGCTTTTTACTGGAAAAATATTATAAATTATTACAAATGCTTTTTGGAAACCTAAAACTTATTATATGTTATTATAAATTTACACCCCACTTAACATTATTATTTTTTATTGTACAAAATAAACTAAAATGTCAGCTTCTTTGGTTAATTCGGTAGTATTCTAATCAGTAATCCGATGATTATTATCTCATATGATATACAGGGTACGACAATAGGTATGATTTTTTTAAATGAAATACCCTGAATATTATATCACCACCAAAAAATCTTTTAAAATGCTTTAGAAAAATACTACATTTGATGTGTCTATCTCAATTAGTTTCGGAAATATGACCATCCAAATCTGAAAAATAATTTTAAATTATTCTTAGAAGCGTAATAGAGATACATCTTCCCAACTTTTTTATTTTTTAACGTATAAAATAAATAATAACACTGTTTTGTTGGGTAGATTCTGTAGAATCCATATCTTTCATCAGAATGATTTTATCTTTTAGGATATACAGTGTAGAACAAAACATATTAAATTTTAAAATGGAAAACCTTGTAAATTATAAAAAATCTTGTATCTGTCCTTACACTCAGAAGTAGCAAAAAGTAGGAAGGCAATTGTAAGTACAAAAACTGATAAAGAAAAAGGCAAAAAATCTTTGACAAAAGTAGCGAGACTTCATGAGACTGCATCGGAAACACAACAATAGCTCTTATTATTTAATCTCTTTTACTTTTTTAAATAAACAAGGGTAATAATAAACTAAGGAGTTTAAATGTTGTATATTTATGTTTACTTAAAATACATTTTCAAGTTTCCTATTACCCCAATAGAAGCTCGTCATAACCTTTTATAATTTTGCGTACATGTAGTTTAGTGTATCTACTTTGAAATACACAGCATGAGCCATTAAAATTTCAAAGTTGCTTTTTGGCCAAAATAATGGATTTCTATCCCATAGTGTATTGGCGCGTGGCTGTAAGGGATGGCGGCGCCTTTGTATAAAATATTCCGATTGCAGGAGGCCTTTTATGTTTTTTTGTATTATTTTCAAAGGGTACTGAATTTGCGCTTTTTAAAATGTTCTTACTATACCCTACAAAATGTTTAAAGATATCAATGCACTTTAAATTACAATCATTAAAAAGTTATTTTCTTCTTTTTGCCCTAAACCTAAATTGATTTTACTTTGGATACATTTTGAAGTACCTTAAATTAAATAATGAATAAAATTATTTAAAATATTTAGGTATTGACATCGTTTAAAAACAGTCATCGACTATCGAAATTCTCCTTGTAAAAATTTCGTAGTTCTTTCATTATTATTCAATTCATGCATTTGCTTGGAAAGTTAAGTCTAGTTTTAGGACCTATAAAAGTCTGACCCCAGTACAATTTTGTTATCAGTCTATCTTCACTGAAAATATACTAAACAAATAAACATGGCAGTTAAGGTACGTACTAAAAGTGTGCTAGTGTTCAAAATTGCGGTTAAACCAGTGCAAATTGTGTCGTTTTTTCCAAATTGTGCTCTCCAGAACTTTTATGTTTGTGAAATGAAAAATACGGTTTTTTTATTGTGAAAATAATTGCTACTACTAAAAAGGATTTTATTTTTGGTGCCTAAATCATGTATTCTGAATAACCGAAATTTTGCTTAAATTAATTTTTAAAGTGACATTACTGTAAATTAATATTGATGGTTTGTTAAACCAGTTAATACTTTGTAATGACACTCTGATAAAGGGATTTATACAAACTTTCCAAAGTTAATATAAATTAATACTTTATTTTTTGTTAAACTAACTAAAAGAGAGTGCTCTTAATAAAACTGTCGTTTTGGTTCTAGGAGTGACGTAGGATAAATCCATTTGGGGTTAAGCAGCAATAAAGTTAAAATTTTTAAAAACATAATATAAACTAAATCTAAAGTAAATTATGTAATTTTTAAAAAAGTTATTATAAAATGCATGCATGAAGTAAAATATGATAGTAATTAATTTTTTTATATTACCGGAAAATAATATAAACCTTCTTCTCCTTGAAGTTACATCATTTATTTTTCATATTTTTTTATCGTAACAATATGAGCAATAAATTAGTTAAATAAAATTTAATATTTAAAAAACCCTAAATATATATCGATAAATATTTGGCGACCCTAAGACAAAAACGATTAAAATTTAGAATGTCTTAATTTTCTCGGCTCCCTTGCTACGTAGCAGTTTAAAACAGAATCAAAAAAACTCCCTCTATATCAAAGAATTAAACAGTATATTTAAGTTATTTTAATTTAGAGGAAACATTTAAATAATTTTAAATACTTAAGTAAATGCTGAATGCTGAAATTAAAATATAGAACGAAAATCCAGACAAAATTCTGCTCTTAAACAAACAATATGAGTTTAAAAAATATACAGGGTGTTCATTTAAAAACTTTCACTCAAGTTATCTTCGAAACGAGACAGATTTGAGAAAATCGCCGAAACACGTCAAGATATTTATTGAGGGGGAACGTTTTTTACAAAAATTGGACGGCGCCCCTTTAACCCCTTAACCACCAGGGCCATCACATCAAAATTTTAAATGAGAAGGCGGGTCGAGTGATACATCATTTTAAAGCTCCTGACGAGTACTTTATAACCCTAGAATATGAAGTCAATATCTTCACCTATTACAAAATGGCGGTACTTTAAAAATTACCTAAATACCTGATTTGGATGGCCATATTTCCGAAACTAATAAAGTTAGATGTACATATTTTTTTATTTAAGATCCCTGTATATTATTTCACCATTAAAAAGATCTTTAAATGAGCTTTAAGAAAATACCACATTAAGTACATCTAACTTTATTAGTTTCCTGGAAATATGACCATCCAAATCAGATATTTAGGTAATTTTTAAAGTACCGCCATTTTGTAATAGGTGAAGATATTGACTTCATATTCTAGGGTTATAAAGTACTCGTCAGGAGCTTTAAAATGATGTATCACTCGACCCGCCTTCTCATTTAAGAATTTTGGGGTGGTGGCCCTGGTGGTTAAGGGGTTAAAGGGGCGCCGTCCAATTTTTGTAAAAAACGTTCTCCCTCAATAAATATCTTGACGTGTTTTGGCGATTTTCTGAAATCTGTCTCGTTTCGAAGATAACTAGAGTGGAAAGTTTTTAAATGAACTTTATATAACTTTCCTTTAATTATTTAATTGTTATAAGGCGGATTGTGAAATATTAAATATACCTTAATTTTTCATTTTTCAGTTTTTTGTATTGGCAGCCTTTGTAGCCGTAGCTAGGGGAGGAGTGCTAGCTGGTCACCCTGTAGTAGCAGCCCCCAGGTTTTGGCTAAGGTCTCCGATGCGACTTTCGATCCCAATCCTCAATATTCTTTTGCTTATGATGTCCGAAGATGGTTTAACTGGAGACAGCAAGAGCCAAATAGAAAGCAGAAATGGCGATATCGTTCAAGGACAATACAGTGTTGCCGACCCTCGACGGATCACTAGAAGAATCGTAGACTATACTGCTGACCCAATCAACTGGATTTAACGCTGTTGTCGGAAAGTGCGACCTTAGCTGTCGCAGCCCCCAGTAGTAGCTAGAGCAGTAAGCTGCTCCAGCTCCAGTATTAGCTGCAAGAGCTGTAGCTGCTCCCGCAGTTGCTCCAGCTCCAGCATTTGCTGCCAGAGCAGTAGCTGCACCTTTAGTTGCTCAACCAGCGTCCGCTAGGAGCAGCTCCCTAGTAGCTGGCCCAGCACCTTTAGCATATTCAGCCTACCCTGCTCCAATTGCACCTTTGGGAGGATAGCAGCGCCACTTAATTATGCCGTTGTTTAGTTAGATATGACTGCTCAGTTCTTATATGTATTGTAAATAGATTTTTTATTATTTGTAGATAAATAAATATCAAATGTGAATTATTTTTTGTGTTTCGCAAGTTTTAGTAGCTACAGGGTAATTTACAACTTTTTGAAAAACTTAAAGGGCTAATTCTACAATAAAAATAAAAAAACTTCCAAAATGTCCCAAACATCTACTGGTTTTTTGTAATAACTTTTATACCAATTTAGACATTTTTAAAAAATTTGTAAGATGCCTCCTGCACACCAAGAGAAAAATTTTGGCATGCAAGAAAATAATAGTTTTTACCAATGTCGTCCCTGAGAGCTTTAGGAAAATTTATTTTTAATTAAAAGTGGTACGCCACTGCATTTTTGTAAAATACAAATACGTTTTTATATTCCCATTAGGTTATTACAAGTTTTTTTTTAATAAAAACATTTCTCGGCATGGTCACTCCTTATAGATAACATTAAGTAAGTTCTGCAGCAAAAAATCACCTTTGTTATTTATTCTTCAGTTAAATAGAGATTTTACCATGCCGAGAAATGGTCTCTATTTAATTACGCAAAAACCGTGCAACCATTAAAAAAGTCAAGAGATCAAATTTGTTTTAAACCAAATAGGAATTTTAAAAAGTTTTTTTAATTTTGATAAATGTAGTAACGTTCTTTTCTTTATTAAAAAAAATACCTTAAACCTCTTATGGACGACACTGATAATTTTTTTCTTGTATGCCAAAAATGTCTTCTGATGCATGGAGGGCGTCCTATAATTTTTTTAAAAATACCTAAAATGGTATAATAGGTATTACAAAGAAACAATAATTATTTTAAATTTTTAACACCCCGTAGTTCAGAAACTAACAGCGTTTAGGATATATATTTTTACTAGCTGACCCGGCAAACGTTGTTTTGCCATATAAATAATTTTTAAGTAATTTCTAGCCTAAAAATTTAAAAAAATGTTAACGGTGGACAACCCTTATCACTAAGGAGTATGAAAAATAGATGTTGGCCGATTCTCAGATCCACTCAATATGCTCACAAAATTTCATGAGAATCGGTCAAGCCGTTTTGGAGGAGGTACGGGAACGAACATTGTGACACGAGAATTTTATATACAGGGTGTTATTTACAGTGTCCGATGTTTGATATTTTCAAGTATTTTAAGGTAAAAGTCCATGAACGTGTATCTAAGATGTTAATACAGGTGTCAAAGTTTTATTTTATTTATGTCTTTTCTGCATAATTTCCTAAATAATGCCGATTCTGAACGAAATTGTACTAGGGTTTACACGAGAAATCTGAATTCGTTCCACTTAGCTCTACAGAGGGCGCCAGTCACGTATATACTCACTTTCAAGGTTCGATCTTTGTAACAACCCTGTATTTTACATTTCTGTTAAAAATGGATTTCTTAGTCATTTTTACGTAAAAAGCGTACTTTTATTAGATGACGCTAGAGCAACGTTCTCGAAATATTTTAGTTTAAAATAATCGATGATACGCTTAGTAATAAATATGCCAAGTAAAGACCGCTACTTGATAAAACCGTCATTTTCGGCGGTCTTTACTTAGCATATTTATTACTAAGCGTATGCATCGATTATTTTAAACTAAAAATATTTCGAAAACGGTTGCTCCTAAGCGTCATCTAATAAGAGTACCTTTTTTACGTGAAAATGACTAAGGAATCCATTTCTTTTAACAAAAATGTAAATACAGGGTTGTACAAAAGTCATAAGCCTTTGAAAGTGAGAATATACATGTGGCTAGCGCCCCTACAAGTAAGAGCTAAATTAAGAACAAATTCAAATTTCTCATGTCAAAACCCCAGGTACCAATTCTTCGTTCGGAAATCGGCATTATTTAGGAAATTATGTAGAAAAACATAAATAAAAATAAAACTTTGACACCCTGTATCTTGAAAGCGAAGCATCTTAGACCACACGTTCATAGGAACTTTTACCTTAAAAATACTTGAAAAATCACTCTCTGAAATATCGGACACTTATTAAATAACACCCTGTATAAGATTAAAAGTTGTTTCTTATTTTTTATTATAGAATTAGCCGTTAAAGTTTGTCGGATAAGTTGTGAAACACCCTGTTTAATTCGTAAGGAATTTATATTCACCCTAAAGAGATAAGTTGCAATAAGTATAAGTAAGACCCTAACTATTTTACTTTTTTTTGGTAATATATAGAACGAGTTATAACATAAAATAAGAAAAAAACCAAGAGTAAAGTACTAGTCTTTTTAAACACAAATCAAAATTTTTAAAGTAAATGGTGTAGAAAAGTGTCCATATGTTTTACATGTTACGCATTGATACACTTGATTTGAGCAAGCAAACTTAAAAAACATATCTCCAATATATCTTGGGTTAATTTTAAATTTCACCCCTCTTATTCAGTATTTAAGTTATTATGCGTAATGTAAAATTACCATAAGTCAGAATTGTTATACCATAAAGTAACATACCTACGGATAAGAGAAACCATGGCATGCTAAAATTTTCGTACCGCTTTGCGGCAGGCTTGTTATTTTTCCAGTTTACACTTCTAAATGCGTCGAAGTCGAAGCCTCGCCTCGTGTAACATCAGCGGTGGGGAGACACGTAAGCTTACTGAAATGACTAACTGCCGGTATTTCAACGAGAAATGAATAAAATTATATTGGGAGTTTTCGCACGACCTGTCCTTAAATCGGCTATTCCATGATAACTCTTATAATTTCCTTACTCTATGGTTATTCTAATCGCGTAAAAATAAAATCACAACTGACAGTACAGTGGTACTATAAAAATACCAAACAACTTTATTATAACTTGTTTATTGATTATTTTTTGTAAAGAAGAAAAAATGTAAACTATTAATTTTAGAATATTAACAAAATTATTTATAAAACAAGTAAACTAGATTAAACGTAAACACCCTGTATCTTTGAAATCATTGCTTTTGGACTAAAGTAAGCTGGGTTAAATTGTTTTTTTTGGCTTAGAAACATATGCCAAAACCGGTAAACAGAAAATATAAATAAACAAATGGAATGAGATTGTTTCATTTTTTCTAACTACAAATATTAAACGGCAAACGGAAACAAAATGTCAATCTATAAATCCAGCTTCATACTACAAACCAGCTTTCAACTTCTCCAATTCTTTGCATTGGTTTTAAAACACCCTATATTTGCATTTTATGTATTTTATTATATTACCCGATATCAGGCTGTCAAAAATCGATCCCGAAACTCCAAGAGGTGATTCTACTCTGACAAAATAAGTGATAGAACTTTATATATTTTTTTCGCTATTCAGTTCGCAGTCAAAGTTCACTCTTTTATTTTGTGTTTTCGCAATATTGCATTTATCTTTTTAACCAATCCATTTGACATTTCATACAAATGTAGCTTCTGCAGACCTATAATATTTGCGACAAAGCACTTTACTACGAGCCAGAGGGACTTACTAAAATCCTAAAATTTATTTACATCATAACTTTTATCTTGATGATACATGCAGTGCTGGAGGCGCCATTTTATAGACAATTAAAAACCTAAAAATACGGTACTCTTTATTAAAGTTGATAAACCCCACCGTTTAGCCACTAATAGGTAATTGATTGATATTAATGAAAACTCTGATGCCGATTGGTGCCTAAACGGTGAGGTTTATCGACTTTAATAAAGAGTACCGTATTTTTTAGGTTTTTGATTGTCTATAAAATGGCGCCCCAGCTTTGCGATATCTGTCAAAAATAAAAGTTATGATGTAAATAAATTTTAAGTTTTAGGTAAAGTGCCCTCTGGCGGTATTTAAAAAGTACTTTTGTCTTAAAATTTTAGAATCTGCAAAGCTCGATTTGTGTGCCAAATATCAACTGGATTGGTTAAAAAATAAATGCAATATGGCGAAAAAACCAAAATAAAAATTGAATTTTGACGGCTTGTAACTCGAAAACGAATGACATTTTTAAAAAAATATATATGAAGCTCTACCCTTATTTTGTCAAGTAGAATCACCTCCTTAAGTTTTGTGATCGATTTTTGAATTACCTTGTATAACAAAAGGATTCTTAATTTGTATGCATAAGCTTTAAAAATATTGCTAATGATAATAAAAAAGTTAGTAAAACGTGTTTACATAGAAAAATAACTAAAAATTAAAAATTTCACAGAATAAGTACAATTCTGGTAAAAATAATAGTTTATAAAAAACAATAAAGCTTTAACCTATTTCGTGTACTATTAAAAATGCCAAACATCTTTACCTTGACTTCTTTTTTGGTTTTTTGTGAAGGAAAAGAAATTAGACAAATTATTTTACAAAGGTGTCCAAATTCTACCACTGTTGAAATATTTTACCTTTTTTTTTATTAGTTTTTGTTTGTTTTTAGCAATAATTATCCATGTTTCTGGCCATATTGTATATATATATCTTTTTTGTTTTTTTACTCTTAACATTGAATATCAATTAATCCACATAAATGCTTTAAAATATGTTTATTTTATTTTATTTTATTACTACATATTTAATAACAACAATTTTACTGTACACAACAAAATATCACAAGATAATAAAAAAGGATAGGTCAGTTTAATATTATTATTTATCGATATATTCCTGGTAAGGCCCAATAAATAAAATCAAAATCATCTATACAACTGCATAAGTTAGTCGTGCTGGTGCAGGATAGGCTAATGGAGCTGCTCTGGCAATTAATGGAGCTGCTACAGCTGGAGCTACAACCGGAGCTGCTACAGCCTTGGTGACAACTGGAGCGGCGACCGCCAAAGGAGCTTTGCGAACTACAGCATTAAACCCATTTACAGGATCTGCGGTGTAATCAACAATTCGACGAGTACCTAAAAAAATTTTGTAACATTTTTATATATCATAGAACTTCCTAGTAAGTTCGGTTTTACAGTAAGAGCTTTACTTTAAAATACATAAAAAAATTATTAAGAAAACAGAAAAACGATAAACATACTTGATGTTGTTTTAAAAAATTAAACTTATAGTCTAAGATCCAAATAAAAAGCAACCCGCACCCATTTGTTAACCGAATAAAAACTATTTTTTAAACAAATATATTGCTATAGAGTTACCCAAAGAATTATAGTTCAGAGAGTCAAGGCTATATCTAAATTTAAAAAATAAAATTAAAATTTTTATTTTTTTTTGCTTTATTTATAAAATTAAAAAAATAGTGATATAGGTAGTAGTGATGTAGAACAAAAAAGATATAAGGGTGTGTCAAATATTTGTAGGTTATTTTTAAATTTAAATATACCTTGAGCCATAATTTTTGGGCAACCCTGTAGCAACACACTACAACACTAACTAACCGACCTTTAAAAGAGCTTTAAGAAAACATCACATTAGATATATCTAACTTTATTAGTTTCGGAAATATGGCCATCCAAATCAGGTATTTAGGTAATTTTAAAGTACCGCCATTTTGTAATAGGTAAAGATATTGACTTCATATTCTAGGGTTATAAAGTACTCGTCAGGAGCTTTAAAATGATGTATCACTCGACTCGCCTTCTCATTTAAGAATTTTGGGGTGGTGGCCCTGGTGGTTAAGGGGTTAAAGAGGCGCCGTCCAATTTTTGTAAAACGTTCCCCCTCAATAAATATCTTGACGTGTTTCGGCGATTTTCTCAAATCTGTCTCGTTTCGAAGATAACTTGAGTGGAAAGTTTTCAAATGAACACCTTGTAGTGTTGCAATACTATGTTTTTTTCGACCGTTTTATTATTTTAAATTCTCCAAATTTATTAATATTAATAATTTTTAATAACTTTTATTAAATTTATTTGCAATATGTGCAATTTTAAAATTAGTGACAAATAAACTAAAATATTTAATAACTGATTTTATCGTAACTTGATTTTTGGATAAGTTATCTTGCGTTTATTATTACGTTGCATAAATTCATAATAAAATAAATTCTATAAGGCATCAACTGTTAAAAAGGTTAGTGTTTTCAATACTTTATGTAGGGATATTAGCAAGATCGTTTGACTAGGTAAGGGTGCCTCATTACGTCACATATGTACCGCACTGCTGGTTCCTTGGCGCCAACAAGGATGTCTAGACGGATAATACTATGAGGGCGAAAGAGCGCGATATACAATATTTAAAAATCAGCTAGAATAATCATTGTTAAATAATTTATTAATAGGAAATAAAGAAATTACGATAACAACTGGAATTAACAGTATTTAAAAGTATTTCTTTAATATTGACAAAAAACACAAACTACACTGTTAAAAACTTCATTAAATAATGAGCAAAATACATATGTGACGTATGGTCCGCCATGTTGCAAGGCTTACGAGGCAACCTTACCTATTAAACGATCTTGGTATATTAGGGCCGTTCCTGGTGGGAGTTCAGCTGGTAAACTCGCATCGGGGCAGAAAAAAATAGAGGTCGGCATTTTGCATTTTGTTAAAATAACTAGGGACAGGATTATATGCAACATAAAAATTCCATGGGTATATGCATGCAAATATGCATAAAATGTGCATAAAATATGCAAGAATGTGCAACAATAAATAATACATTTTTATTGTAAGTTAGATTTAGTAGTAAGGTTCTATCTTCGATCATTTAAAAATACTTTTATGTTTTACCCACCTATTATTGATCTGTAATACCTTAGAAACGGAATATGTTATGGTAGCAATAATACCTGCTATCACACCAGGGCATTATAAGCGGGCATTATGATAATGCCCGCTTATAATGTCCTAATGCGCTTCTATGGAAATTTTATTGCTTATCCAATTTTATTTATCTCACAATAAGATCAAGTTTATACAAACATATATATTAAAATAAAATCAATAATTTACCAGTTCCTGAAAATATGCCATTAAAACGGTTTCGGTTATTTGAAGAATTGCGTTCGCATCTTTCCAAACACCAGATATGCCATACTCCCGATCATACTGTTGCCTTGATTTAACTGGCAAAAGATTTTCGGTCGCTTTTATGGCCTTTTCTCCTATATTTTGTGGAATTTCTTTCATTTTGAGCAAATCGTTAAATAAAAAATGCCAACTGACTAACTGATAGAAACATCAAAGTCAAACTTAACACCAGTCATTATCTACTTACGTATACAGGTACAGGTGCAACTTATTTTTATATTGCAAATAAATAATGTAATTAGTCATTGAAATACTCTTTTTTGGGTAAAACATAAAGCATTGTATGCACCACCGGGCTTTACTGGACTATAATGCCCATCAGGTCGAAATCTAGCCCTCGGGCCAGAGGCCCTCGGTCTATTTCGACCTTCAGGGTATTATAGTCCTAGTAACGCCCTTGATACATAAATAGCTAATATATCTGAAAACGATCACTCCACATCCACTGAGGTAACTGGGCAGAATTTGTATTTGGGTGTTATGTTGACAGGTATAGTATCTGGCAATAGATTTTTTGTTAAAGTTTTGTGGCAATGTGCTTGGCACCATCTAGTTTAAGTGGATTTTATTCATTATTTTAATGGATTTAGTTAATGCCAAACTATGAGTTTTAGGCTTTGAAATACATTCAGGCATATGAGAAAAATGTGTGTAATCACATATCACGGTCAGGTTTTAATATGCAAATGCATATTTGCAGATAATGCAGTCTTTAATAGTGACAAACCAAAAACACATATTTTTTAAACAGTCATAAATAAAATCACAGACGATGCAATTTCCCTGGGGCCACTACAACGAATTTATGGGTCTCCACCTTTAAAAAAAGTGAATAAAAATTACATATTTATTGATAAAGATCTTTTTTTTAAACAAAATTCCATTCACTTTTACTATTAGTTATTACACTTCGACAATGAGCCACATGCTCATTGCCCAGGGGCCTCCACAAATTTTAATCCGGCCCTGAAGAAATAGGTTTTATTAATCTTGTTAATTTTCTTTTATTACTACACTGAAAAAAAATGATATCTTAAAACAAAAGCCTTAGATTTAATTTGAGAGAATTGTGACTTTCATATGTGTTAAAGAAATAGGATCTCAAACAGAAAAAATATGTTTTCAGCTTTACGTACTAAATTCAAAAGAAGGCGCTTTTGTAATAAAAATAACCTTATTTTATCTAGTGACCCCAATGGGTCTACATTAAAGAACGATGTATTCCGTTAAAAACATCGAGCGCTTTCCCACTGAGAGATTCTTTCTTTAAGACAAGATAGTAAATACCACAGACTGAAATAAAATTTAATTCAGTTAAGATAATTATATTAAATAAACAACTAGTTCTCTTTTTGATAGGTAAGAGAGGAATTCCTGCTTATCATGTCATTCACTGAGACCTCTCTTCTCCATCGATGATGCGTTTTGCCGAACGAAAGGACTTGGCTGTCCCGGGTCCAAGTTGAATAATACGAATAACAAGAGTATCTTATAAAAAAAAACTTTCGTTGTTCGACGGTAGGATATAATCGTTCCGTTGATACCGTACTAAAAAGCATAATTCAGTGAATACTTATATTAAAGAAATAGGTTCTTTGACATAAAGGTTAAATATTTTGGTATAGGTTCTTAAAATAAAAACCTATTATTTTAAAGAAAATTCATTAATATTTTGATAGAAACATTTAATATTTCTTTTGTTTAAAATCTTATTTTTAAGATATTTAAGATAATACAGAGCTTAAAACATAAATCTTTAGGTTCTTATTTCTTGATTCTGATATTCTTAAAATAATACTAAGGATATTTTAATTTAAATAATTTCTTTTACATTAAAGAAATAAATTAAAGTATTTTTTCTCCCAGTTTAAGAACCACTATTATTTTAAAGTAAGAAATAAATCTTGGTTTAAAAGCACAACTATTCAAAAAGAATGCATATTTTTAAAACCTTGTATTTGCTTAAAACAAGACTTTTTTTTCTGTGTGTAGCAATATTTTAGTTTTAATAATAAACAGAAAAAAATACTAAAGAGGAAAAATATTTAAACTATCTTTCTTAATGAAGGAAATTGTTTTCCTGGTTTATTTTGTGTTCTTCGGAAATATTTTATGGTCACGATTTGTCTTAATTTAAACGATCACCGGCGCAAAGGGCGGAAATACTTAATTGCACCCCAGAGCCCAAAATACGGAGGTACACAACAAAGGAGAAGCGGTAAAGCATTTGTCTTTTGGTAACATTTTGCAATATACATGGAAATGTTTTTTTTAGGATTATGTTTTGATAAGGAAAAAGGGGAAGTAAATTTGCTTGGACCATTTTTCTTTCCTATTATCTTTGTTTGTCAGGGTTTAACCGCAGTATAAAAAAAAACCTTTACATATTATATTAGACGGTTATATAAATATTTAATTAGCCCCAAAAACAAATGCCTAATAGAATGGCGCAACGAGTCTGTGGTTTTTTTTTTGGGGGGTTAAGCCTAGGGTTGCCAACCATACTTTGTAATAAAGTATCTTACTTTATTTTTGGTAATTATACTTTATGTTTTTGCGTACAAATAAAGTACCGTAAAATGAGGTTACATTGCACCATAGGGGGAAACATTACACCAAAATGGAAAAAGTTTATAGGCCATTACAGCTCCCTTAAAACAAAACATTTCTTAGTTTTTTGCGAGAGAAAAACTAGAAACACTACTACTTGGTCGGATAATTCATCAGATGGATCAGTTCAGCTGCAAGACTAATCTGATGATGACCTGGGTGAGATAAGAGAAATAGAAGAAGAGAAAGAATTTACAAAAAATGCGATTCTAGTTCTTTCGCTGCAAGTAATGTTTGTAGCTTAGACTCGCTAAAACCCGTAAGAGATTGGCGAATTCGTAATATTTTCGTATGAAGGCGACGTCTACCCTGGAGTAATAACGAATTTTTCTGAGACAGGTGCAACCATTAATGCGATGGAGAAATCACTTAAAGCTTGGAGATGGCCCACTTGCAAAGATGAATATTTTTACGAATGGAAGGATGTTCTTGGCTTGATTGAAAAACCAAAACAAATTTCCAAACGTGGATTTTATACAATACCTCAAATAGACCAATTCTAGTATGAATAAATTGTGTTTTTTTATAATAAATATATGTTTGTAATATATTTTTAATAAACAATTTATTTTATAAAGTTTTTTTATTTTTCCAGCTGAACATATTCGAGATTTTCATTAAAAAATAAAAATAATGAAATAAAATTCTAAATTTCGTTATACTGTGATGCAACATTACCATTCACAGCTAACATTACACCAGTACTCTTATTCTGTCTATAATTACAATAAAAATAAATATATTCTTTATAAGGTGCACAGTTGGGCCATTAATGGGGCATACATTGCACCAGTTTTATAATTTAAAATATATATATATATATATATATATATATATATATATATATATATATATA
Organism: Listronotus bonariensis; assembly: GCA_014170235.1. NCBI lineage: Eukaryota > Metazoa > Arthropoda > Insecta > Coleoptera > Curculionidae > Listronotus > Listronotus bonariensis. The sequence continues at coordinate 15,897 of JACEGR010010177.1, forward strand.
TATATATATATATATATATATTTTAGTTGGCACTAGTTCAGAAAATTTGTTAACTATAGCACCAAAATGATGCAAAGAAACCTCATTTTACGGTACCTATGTCAAAATACTTTATTTTTAATCTTCACTGTGGATGTGTAAAGTTATGGATACGTTAGGTACCTACTTATTATTTAACGGTACTTTTAAGCTTAGTTCATAAGCTTGCGAAATGCCATTTGGAAATCCTGATCTGATTGGTCAGTTTCAAACAAAACATTCAGAAGTCGTAACAAATTCGTCATCATTTTCATATGGTGAAAAAATTGCCCTAACATTATAAAATTTATTTCATACACTTATACCGGGTGACAACGAAATTATTATCCAGCAATTTATTTTCTTTAGTGCAACCGTATAGTTTTTAGATATAATAGCATCTGTGTATTACTTCCTGTTTAACCACAATGACCAAAATGTAAAATGCCAAAAATAGTTTTTTTAAAAGACTCTGCCTTTAGAGACCACTATAAAATTACTTCCTGTTTAAAGAAGTGCTATAAAATTTGAATTTCTAACTCCGATAACACTGGTAATTTTAATGGAACACCCTATATATTTTTTAAGATTTAAATTCTCTAAGCTATTCCTGATATAACATCTTTAATATACCCATAACATATCTTTTTTAGTTTTAGGGAAAACTGCGCGTGAAAAGGTCCAGACGACGGCACAATATCTATGAACCTGTTTATTGTGAGGTCGTTCGGACCTTTTAAACTCCGTTTTCTCTAAAACTTAATAAGATAGTGTATAGGGGGTATATGCGTTTTAATAATTTTAATATTTTTTTAATTATTTCTGACATTAAAGAAATCACACCCAAAAAATTAAAACAAATAATCCAAAATATAGTGTAAAGTTATTTGTCACTAACCAATAACAGATTCTAGGTCATATTATTTTATTCAGGGTCAACAACGTGCTAAGTCAGCAAAATACTAAGTTCAACTTGGTATATATACCGAAATTTTATTAATAATAGAGAGGAAAAAGTTATAAAAATTTTAGATAAGAAGTAGGTAGTAAAAGTGAAGTCAAGTATAAAGTTAAAGTTTTAGTTAAGCCCCGTACGGGCTACCCCTAGTGGGGGTATGCCCGTACTAAATTTAGTTAGTCAAATAAGTTAAGTTGGTTTTTAAAAATGCAAAGTTATAGTTTTGATGGTTCACCGGTCTCATGGCCCAAGAAGATAGTTCCATATGGTACATTTGCCCAGTGACGTAAAGAAGACCTATATAAATGTATTCAAAATTATACGTCACAATAGGTTATGGGCATATCATAGGTTTTATATCAGAATAGCCTAGTGATACAATAACGTCCCTACATTTAAAAACTATACGATTGCACTAAAGAAACTAAATTGCTCGATAGTAATTTCGTTGTCACCCGGTACACGCCATATTAACGTTTTTTTATGTTTTTTTTTTTTGAAAAAGTAAAATTTACCATCTGGATCATTAAGGCTGTATTGCCCCTGTACGAAATCTCCGTTTCTGCTTTCAACTTGAGCTTTGCTGTCTCCGGTTAATGCATCTTGTACGTCATATCCAAAGGAGTATTGTGGGTTTACGTCGTATGTTGCATCAGAAATTCTTGCTGCTACTACTGGAGCTGCCACAACCGGTGCTGCGGGTGCAACAATACCTCCTCTTACTACTGCTATTAAGGCTGTTAGACACACCCACTAAAATGGATAAAAGAGAATCATTTTTAAGTCGGCACTATTGCTAACTTTTTATTATTGGAAATAAATGTTAAAGCAGCTAAGGGTAATTTTTTTAAAAGGGTCTTCCACTACACCGACGGAGCCAATATATAAATCCCAGCAAACACTATTTGCCGGTAATGTACATTTTTCATATTGGCATTGATGGTAAAGCATTGGCAATTGGTGGCAATATTATGCCAACATCTTATACGCATTAAAAAGTCAACCCTAAATAAACACTTAATTGCCAATAAATTTTACATGCAGGCGAATTGCTGGCAAGCATACAAAAATGGCGGCATACCAATCCTGATTAAATAAAGCACGCGTTTTTGTTGCAGGCAAATAAATATTGGATTTGTGAAGGCAAACCTTCAACGCATATTCATACTTTTAAAACCATATTATTAACATTGGTATTTAACTAACATTAAAGCAATTTGTTTGATCTGTTTTATTTATAATGGCAGCTAAACAACATTATTTTATGTTTTTTTACATAATTTTAAGGAAATGGCCTTTTTATAACATTTTATTGTTAAAAATCATGCAAATAAAAATTAGGTCAAACAAAATGTTTATTATGTATTTTGGAGCAAATAAAAATAAAATGATGGTAAAATTAGCTACGTTAATTTCGACCAAAAGTGACCGCTTTGTGCATTTATTTCTACGTGGTTTTCTAGCTTTTTACTTTCTTTTTTAAAGAAAAGAGTTTTTTAATAGACATAAATAAATGTATTCATTACCTAATAAATGTGTGTTATGTGATTAATTGGTGATGGCTAGTAGAGAAGGCAAGATATTCAAGTAGACTGTTAGGAGCTGTAAACATTTTGTTTAAAACTTTATTAAAAGTTGTAAAGACGTGTTAATAAAAAATATTATAATATATATTTAATAGTTTTTTGACATACCGATAGATGGCGTAATGGACAATAAACTACTACGTTTCTTCAATATCTTCGCTTTTTATCGTCTAAACCGTACCCATTAGACAAAAAATAACTCGAGAGCGGTATGCGGTAGGTGATCTCACTTAGCTTTGAAAGAAATATCTGCATCTCCAAGTTGGACAGTGTTCCGAGAGATGGTACTTTGCATTGCAAGGAAATTGCATGCAGTAAGGATTTTTTCCTCTTTTAATTTTCAAATAATGTATCGCATCATTTTAGCTTTTAAAAAAGTAAATGCGACAATTTTCGTCAATAAGACGTCAGCTTGCTGCTTGGGAGTATTTGCATTTGCCCACTTTCGTGTCTTTTTGTTATCTTTTTGCCAATAACTTATTAATGATGGATGCCATCATCTTAAACGCATTTTTTGCCAATAACCTATTAATGACGGATGCCATCACTTTATCTGCAACACGTGGCCTAATAACGGCCAATTGCCCACTTTCGCGTCTTTTTAATACCTTTTTGCCAATGCCTTGCCATTAAAGAGTGTTGGCAATGCCAGTAAATTAAATGTACAACGCCGGCAAAAAATGTTATATGGGATGTGACTCCTAATAATCTATTTACGTGTTTTAAATAGGTTACTGGTCTTAAGTTAATCTAAAGTAAGCTATTTAGGATGTCCTAAAAAAGGGCATTTTTGGAGTCATCAAACTTTTTTTTAAATCTATTTTCAGATATAGATTCTGCCATTAAATTTTGCTAACAACATTCTGTAACTGTTATTGCGGTGTGGTTGTTTAGTAAAATAAATTATATTTGTGATCCGTTTTGTGCTTAACTAATTTTTATACCAAGGTACGCATAAATAGGTATTATCTCTGATATAATATTACAAAGTTAACAACTCTAAAATAATATAATAATAACTAAATTTTTTATGATTAATAAACTATAGTCTTTAGTCTCTATGTATATTTAGGATGTCTCCTTATGGAGCTATAACAAATCTACTACTAAAGCAATTACAAGATGTTCTAAATTGCTAATAATACAAACAATGGCATAATATACCATAAACCTTGACACAACACCTCGAAACACAGAACTAATATACAAACACACATCCTTTAGTATAGACGTTTATACATGATGTACCTACTATATTGTATTATATGTTATCAAAATAAGCAAGTTAGATTATGTATATTGTTCTGCAAACATGTAAATTTAAAGGCCTAAATCGGCTAAATAGATAATTAAAAAAATGTTCGGTAAAATAAATAAAATTAAATGAAAATAATTATGAATCCAGGAGCGCCAGCAGAATAAATTTTGAGGGGTGCATCTACCTCTGAATTTTAATGAAATACCATAGTTTATATTATATGAACGTACAATATTTTTGTGAAGAGCCAAAAAAACATTCATACAGTGCATTTCTTTAAAGCCCCCTCCTCTTTTTTTTTTTTGGCGGATTAGTTTAAAAAACTAAAAGTTAAAAAAAAGCTAATCCAAAAATATAATATTTAAAAGTAATATTGACAGATAAAAATTTTAAAATGACGGCTGGGCGCTATCTTGGAAAAAATTAATTTATTTTATTTTATGTGGCGAGCAGTGGTGCAGAGGCTAACGTGTCAGCCTCTCACCCCAGCGATACAGGTTCGAATCTCGGTGTCGGACATCGGATTTTTATTGCTCGTCAACTCACAGTTGGCAATGGCAAACCACTGTGTAGTATTCTGCCATTCCTAGGTAGTAGTTATTTAAAAATAATAACGTCCGTGGTGGCACTACTGTGTTGTCTAAAAGGTGCTGTGAAATGAAAAACTGCATGTTTCAGTGCTTGGATAACGTTGACGGAACACTACAATAATGGGCTAAACATCCAGTAACCCGCTACTCACAGTACACTGGTATTTAGGCATAAGCCTTCGTGAGATGTCATAAAGACAAAAAAAATTGGAAAACGGGTCCTGTGACAGATAATTTTAAACCTCTTGACAAGTACTTTATAACTCTAAAATATAA